>RYFJ01003605.1:0-112743 GCA_003991445.1 Oryza meyeriana var. granulata
ACAGAGATAATTTTACATGAGGCTACATTACTATTAATAAAATTAAGTAAAGAATTACAGAGTTAAACACGAATGTTGGTATTAATTTAATGTAACAAATAACTTGTTTGTTATATAAGAAATGTACAGAAAAATATATTTAGCACAAGTACCCTAAATTAATTCTATACAAAGGCTCAGACATGTCATTATTGGAACGCGAAGCATTTTGGGCGCTCAACAGAAATTGAACATTTCAAGATTTCAATGAAAGAATCAACAGATTTTGAATTTGAACAGAAAATGGAGTGAATTTGGAATGAGAAGTTCTTCCATATATAAGATGGAGATTAACCCGATAATTGTGAAATTCCATACGTTGTCATCACATCGTCGATATCGGGCATTCGTTTAATCACCAGACGCCCATGTGATTCCCCGGTAGCCTCCACAGATCTGGATCATCCCCAGCGCTGCCTTCATGCGGGAAGAGAAGGACTAGTCAGGAAAAAGAAGGGAGAAAAGGGAGAGGATGAGATTAGGGAGTTTTGACTATTTGACTGGCCTTTGACAAAATATTTGACCAGGAAACTGATATGTGACCAGCGATAACCCAAATTTAGGAATCCAATAGGGACCCTTGGTTATCATATAAGAGAAAAAAATAATTGCATCATAGAGTTTGTTTTTTCCAATTCAGCCCGGTGCGCCGTTAGATATTTCGTGTTTGGATACCAATATTGTCGCGGACCAATCAGAGCCTAAACCATTATTTGATTACGTGTAGCCACATTGCCTCATAGGAGCACTTGCAAGCCAATGTTGACCAAGCTGTTCTGATAATATTTGTTGAAGGATCATCCTTCTTTGACATGGATCACTACAGATCCTCACCAAATTCGATGGTTGTATCAATAATAATTAGTATGGGGCTACTGTAGACTCTAAATCTTTGATGGATTTGAAAGGAAACGAAAAAATTTACCGTTCAGGGCCCTCAGGTGAGGTAATACCCACTTCCTAGGTTGTGTATACATTTGAAGTTTCTCTGATGAAATAGGTTCCTTCTCTGTGAGATCATTCTGTGCTCAAGGGGCTCCTTGCCCTTCTCTTAATATACGGAGAGACAAGGTTACAGAGTAGGAATCCTGCGGACTCAACCCAAGGGACTTTCTTCTAAGATACAATGTAATTGGCTAGGATATTACCTCCATTATGCAGGCCATATGCCTGAGCCTGTATCCCAATTACAGGATAGGCTCACCCTATCCGAGTGCCATAAAGCTTCCCATGAGGTACCCGGGGCCATGGCTCCCACAATTAAGCCCCTGAGACTTTCATCGTTGAGGTCCACAGCGTGATCGCTGATACTCATCTTTGGTAAGATTCTCGCGTGCTTGTCCGATACTTCAAGTGTCGAGTACTCTTCTTCCCAAGTCTTGCTTAATACAGCTAGCAACGGGCTAATTAAGGGCTTCATAGAAAATTTGAAAGTGTGCGCTGAGTAGCGCGCATTCTTAGGTGTAGCCCCCGACTTGGTTGCTTAATTTGTGAACAATAAACATACAGTCAAAGATCTTTACCTTTAATTCTTCCCAAACGATATATTTTCTCCAAATGGAACCGTCCAAGCCGATCAGATCAGCTGAAAATAGTTTTGCTCAATAGCATTTCCGGCTAAGCATGTAGCCAAGTATCACTTCATGATTTTCAACCCAATATATGATAGGGGTATGAAAAGATACTGCATTTCCCAATTTTATAGAGACCAACTATTAAATCTTAAAGGATATATCTCAATACCTGGTAAATAATTGATATCTGAACACATGTGTCCAGCCACTTAGGCTCTAACATAAAGCATATGATTATTTTAATCGCTCCTTAAATAGCATTTGTACGTGATTTATAACACAGACAGCCATTCGACACAATAGGACATGCTATTTAGGAACTCATATCTTACAGCCATTACGAGCAAGCCGGCCCAAGCCCAGCTACCCAGCGCAGGTCCTAATAAAGTGGATGGGAGAGAGAGATTCCCTTTCTCCCCAAATCACCAATGCTTCCGTCTTCCCGAAAACGTCCAAACTGTGCTCTCCGCTCCGCCTAGGGTTTCTATAGCTCGAGCTCCCCTCCAGAAATCCACAAGATTTGTTTCTGCTTCGATTCCCATCATCCAGGAGCCTTCCCTGACTTCACCTGACAATGCCGAGAGCACCATCGACATCCCCGCCATGTCGTCCGGGTTGTGGCCTACATTTGACGCCTGCTCGACGAAGCTGGCGCTCCTAGAAAGGAAGAAATGTCTTTAGTGCAAGGAGCGTATCAACTAGCGCCCCACCGCTGGTGAGTCGATCCCCTCTCCAAATCCCCATGAAATCGTGGTTTTTGGCTCTTGCTTCAACCGTGAATTCGCTCTTCCTGCCTCTGATTTCCTCCGCAGTCTCCTTGACTACTATAAGATTGAGCTCACATCCACCTCAACCCAACTCCATCCTCCAAATCTCTATCTTTGTGACTCTCTGTGAGGCCTTCCTAGGGATCAATCCCCATTTCAATCTTTTCCGCTTCCTCTTCCATGTTAAGTCACAGCCCTCCAAATCCAAAATTCAGGTAATAGGGGGAGCAGGCCTTCAGCTCCGCAATGAGATGAAGGGATGGTACCAGGAGTGGTTCTACTGCTCCAACCTTGAGCCCTCCTTGCCGGCCTTCACTGGGAATCCCCCCACATTACTGGAGAGCTGGACTGCCTTGTCGTCGCAGGCGGAAATGGTCCAGGTACAGCTGCTGCTAGAGAAGATAGACGATCTGAAGAACAAGGGGCTGACTGGGCCTTGGGTGGCCAAGGCCTTCTAGAATCGTCGGATTCAACCCCTGAAGGCCAAGATTCACCTCGGCTATAACTACCGGGGAAGAAGGACCCAACTTGGGAGTGTATCGACTTCGTCAACCCAAGGATGTCATCACCGACACCTTGCTTGGCTACTTCATCAATGGAGTCATTGAGACTCTAGATGCCGAGAGAGCCCCCAAGCCGTACTGCTAAGACAGGCCCCGGCTGGTGGTAATATCTCGTCTTCTCATTGACTTTGATGCTTGTTTGTGATGTGTAGTATGAACATTGTCCAATTGAATTTGTCTTGATGCATGACGTTTGCAGGAATTCGCCAAGTTCTCCTCGAACCCACCCGACCAACTGGCCAGTGAGTCTAGAAAGCGGCCGGCCAGCCTCTCATTAGTCCAACCCTGCCCCAAGAGGGCTAGGAAGCAACTCATGATAGACCAGGCCAAGAAAAAGAGCATGCCAAGTAAGGCATCAGGCGGTCCAATGATCAAGGACCCCAGTAACATAGCCCCTGGACCGACTAGCCCCAGGACCGCATCGCCAATGACCCCTTGACCCCAGTCAGCCGCACCTAGTTCTGTGCCAACTGGGCCAGCTTCTAAACCGTTTACTGCCGCGCCTACGAGCCCGATAATTGGCGGTGCATCACCACCGAGTAGGCCTTCGGGCCCCTCACCGACTACCTCCACCCCTAGTGCACAGGGATGGAGATTCAACACTTCCAAGAGGTATGAAATCCCTAATCTTCAGGAATTTTTGTGATGTATTTGCAATATCTTGATTGTAGTGTGTTCTTGCAGGAAGCCAAGTGACGCTGATCCCAAAGGGACAGCGCCACCGACCCACGCAGCTATCTCTGCCCCGACTGAGGCCAAACCCATAGAGCTCTGGCCTGGGCCAAGTGCCGTCCCAGCCCCTGAGGTTGAGACAACCCACTCGGCCGAGCCATAAACTTTACCCAGTTAGGATACCGTGGCTGAAGCTCCGATCGCTGAGCCCATCGAAGAGCCAACACCGCCAGTAGATCCAAGACCTAGGACTCCCTCTCCTCGCTCTCCTCATCCTCAGAAGACGATGACGTCCCCAGGCTCGAAGCTCCTGTGCCTAACTTCCCCCGGGTGTTCTATTGGGTCACCCCGGAAGGAGACGAACAAACTTTTGAACTGAACGAGGAAGCCACCCAGAGGAAGCAAGTCAAGCTGATTGAGGCTTCCATCTCAGCATCAAGGAGCATCCAGGTACATAGTCCAACTAGCCGTGTCTGCTAATTACCGGTACTTGGAATCTTCTGCTGTTGTAACTTGCCTTGCCTGACTATACCATGACTTCATGCAGCAAGAAGTTGATCGATCTGAGAAGATGGGTAAGGTTCTTGCCCAACTCGCTCCTCAGCTCGCTCAGCTGAACCAACTCTAGGCCACCAAGGATGAGTTGGAGAGGACCAGCAAAGAGAGGGAGGACTAGCTGAAGGACTCGATGAACAGGCTCCGGAACGAGAACTGGGAGAAAATAGGGACCATTAGAGGTATGTTTCCCTTTTACCCAAGTAACTCCAGACATCCTTCTTTTGTTTTCTTAATCTTCAACTTTGTTTAGCTGTAGCTCTACAGACGAATCTGAATAATTAGTCCCTTAAAATCGAACATCTGAAGAAAAATCTAAAGGAGCTCGAGAAGGCGAAGTCCAAGGTCGACATCGAGTACGCGAGTAAGTTGCATATCTGTTCTTGTACTTGGTCCAACTAGATATCTAGATTTGCTGATGCTTCTTTTATGTGTCAGCAGCCTTCAAAGCTAATTCACAGATCCAATTGGCGCCTTCACTGAGGAGATAAAAGTGATAAAGGAGTCGTGGAATATCATAGTGGATTCCACAAGGACTTTACTGGATATCATGCAGCCAGCCCTAGCCAGACCTAGCTCTAGCTCCATCTCCCAAGAGGTACAACGTCTTGAAGAGGCTCTAGCCCTTCTGAAGAAGTATACTTTTGAGCGCGTCGCCGTGGCTATTGCCCAAGCACTGGCCATGACGAAGTCTCTCTATCTCCGGGTAGATATTGAGGCAACCAGTGAGGGCTTTGCTGAGGGCACTACCCAGAGGAGGGCCTGGAACTGGTTAGCCAGGTTAGGCCTACCGCTGAAGCAATCACCAAGGATCTGCCGATGTAATCATGAACCTTTTAAGTAGTCAATGTTTGATAGAAACAATGTGTAAATATTGTAAATGCTTTTTGTAACTTCTTGCTTAGTACTTGCTCTATCTTAGTCATCATTAGTTTTACCCGACTAGTTAATTTATGCCGAGTGAGCTGAGATCAACTTTAAAAGCTTTCACCCATGGAACTATACTCGGCAAAGCTTAGCATAATCGATATAAAACTTCATGACTTAGAGAAACAGGAGACATGTTATCATCATCTAGCCCCCGACTCACTACTCGGTTGAAACAATCGACGTAGTGAGTCAGAGTAGGAAACTTTATTTATATATATATATAAGGAGTACAAAACTCAGGTATAGAAAGGACGTAGCAGTTTTATGTTCTATGAATTGTTGACTAGGACGTCGTCTTTTGTCTTTACTCAGTAGGCACCCGGATATGTCACCTCAGCGATAATGAACGGCCTCTCCCATAAGGGAGATAATTTATGCCTTTCTTTGGTGGTTTGTATTTTTCTCAAAACGAGATCTCCCACCAAAAAGGCACGGTCATGAACATTCTAACTGTGATAACGACACAGGCCTTCAAGATATCTTGTCGACTAGATAGTTGCGACATCTCTTGTTTCTTCCAACTGATCTAACTTGACCAGTCGGTCTTCGTTTGATTTGTCTTTTGAGTGGGCTCGAACTCGCGGAGAGCCAAACTCCAACTTGGTTGGTAACACAGCCTCAGCACCATAGACTAGGAAAAAAGGGATTGCTCTGTTGCCCGACTAACCGTGGTTCGTAGAGACATGAGAACAGATCAGAGCTCTTGCACCCACCGCCCTGCATGTGGTTGTAGTCGGTCGAACACTCTAGTCTTGATACCATGTAAGACCATGCCATTTGTACGCTCAACCTGCCCATTGCTCCATGGATATGCCACAGAAGCATAACAGATCTTGATGCCAAAGTCATCACAGAAATCTTGAAAAACGCCCATAGTGAATTGAGTGCCGTTGTCTGTTATGATGCGGTTGGAAACTCCAAATCGGTATATGATACTCATAATGAAGTCTTTTGCCCTTGTCACTATTATGGTAGCAACGGGTTTTGCCTCGATTCACTTTGTGAATTTATCCACTATGACAAACAAGTGTGTGAACCCTCCTGGCACTTTCTTGAATGGCCCGACCATATCGAGCCTCCAAACTGCAAATGGCCAAGATATTGGAATTGTTTGTAATTCTTGAGCTGGTAGATGTGTTTGCCGAGCAAAGAACTGGCATCCCTCGCATGTCCAAACTACGTCTTTGGCTTCAGTGATTATAGTCGGCCAGAAGAATCACTGTCTGTAAGCCTTTCCGATTAACGTCCTTGATGCAGCATGATTGCCACAGATGCCCAAGTGGATGGATTGCAGAATCTGCTTGCCCTCCACAGGTGTGACACAGCGCATGAGGACTCTGGATGCGATTCGACGATAGAGGTCTTCTCCGAGTACAAGAAAACATTTGCTTCGACGTTTGATCCGCTCGGCTTCACTGCGATCTTCTGGGAGCCCGTCTTCCAAGAGGAATCTGATGATTGGGGTCTGCCAATCCTGAGAGATGATTAGCACTTCTTTTGTTGTCGGGATAGGTTCAGCCCTCGACTGCTCGAGTACAAGCTTCTTTTTGACTGACGGCTCCAACAATTGCTCGACAAAAATTCTAGTCGGGATCACTTCTCGCTTGGATCCCATATTGGCTAGCTCATCTGCAGCTTCGTTGTATTGGTGTAGCACGTGTGTAATCTCTAGCCCGTCAAACTTATTCTCTAGCTTCCGTACTTCTTGACAATATACTGCCATATTGTCGTCGAAGCATGTCCAGTCTTTCATGACTTGGTTTATCATGAGTTGAGAATCCCTGCGGACTACCAGTCAGCGGATGCCGACTAATATTGCAATGCGGAGCCCGTAGATAAGTGCCTCATACTCGGCAACATTGTGAGATGCTGGAAAATGTATCCGAAGGACATATTTGAGTTTTTCTCCAGTGGATGACATCAGAATGACACCAGCCCCTGCTCCACCAATCCATAGAGAACCGTCGAAGTACATCATCCAGTATTCTAACTTGTCTGTTGATGTAGCCGTCTAAACTTCTGTCCACTCGGTCACAAAGTCGGCAAGTGCTTGTGACTTGATTGCTGTCCATGGCTGAAAGACAATATCAAACGTCATCAACTCAAGTGCCCATTTAGCAATTCTGCCTGTGGCTTCGCGATTGTGTAGGACGTTCCCGAGTGGATATGATGTGACAATTGTAACTTGATGCGACTGAAAATAGTGCACCAACTTCCGGACAGGTATGAGCAAGCCATATAGCAGCTTCTGGACTTGGGGATATCTCATTTTGGATTCACCTAGGACTTCGCTAACAAAGTAAATTGGCCTTTGAATTTTTTGTATATGTCCTGGTTCTGTCTGCTCGACTACCAACACCGTGCTGACTATCTGAGTAGTTGTCGCCAGATACAGCATGAGTGGTTTCTGGGGCATCGGTGACGCCAGCACGGGTGGTGATGTGAGAAACTTCTTGAAGTCTTCGAAGGCTTGTTGGGCTTCTGACGTCCATTAAAAATTGTCAACTTTCTTCAGTAATTTGAAAAAGGGCATACCCCGTTCGCCAAGTCAGGAAACAAATTGTCTGAGTGCTGCCATACAGCCGGTCAACTTCTGTAGATCATTCTAGCTAGTCGAGGGTGCCATGTTCGTTATTGCATTGATTTTCTCTGGATTTGCCTCAATGCCGCATTGTGAAATAATGAATCCGAGTAGCTTTCCCGAAGGTACTCCAAAGACGTATTTTTCTGGGTTCAGTTTCATCTTAAATCTTTGAAGGCTCTTGAAGGTTTCTTCCAAGTCGGCGATGAGATCTTCCTTGACTTTGGTCTTGATTACCACGTCATCGACATATACCTCTATATTGCACCTGAGTTGAGTGTGAAGTCACCACTGGATGGCACGTTGATATGTTGCGCCAACATTTTTCAACTTGAACAGCATAATGGCATAGCAGTATGCCCCAAACAGCATGATAAAAGAAGTCCTCAGGCAGTCCTCCTCCTTTAAGATGATTTGATGGTACCCTGAGTAACAGTCGGAACTGAGTAATTCAACCCCGCAGTTAAATCGACCACCTGATCTATTATCAATAGACCAAATGGGTCTTTGGGACACATCTTGTTTAAGTCGGTATAGTCGACGCACATGCGCCATTTACCGTTCTTCTTGTTCTTCTTCCACACCGGAACTGGGTTTGCAGCCAATCCAGGTGGTAGACCTCTTTGATGAACCCGGCTGCCAGGAGCTTGGTTATCTCCTCCCGAATAGCATCTTTGCGGTCTTGTGTGGAGCGCCGTAGTCGTTGTTTGACTGGTTTGGCGTCCAGCTTGACATTTAGGGAATGCTCGATCACCTCCCTTGGTACACCAGACATATCGGAAGGCTTCCAAACAAATATGTCCCTGTTCGCCTAGAGAAAGGTGACAATCTCGTTTTCCTATATGGGGTCGAGTCTGGTCCCGACAAGCGCAGTCTTGGTAGGGTCGGAAGGGTCCAGGGGGATCTTTTTCGTCTCTGAGTCCGCTAAAATTCCCGACTTGGCTGCTTTCTTCGCCAGGACTTGATCGTCCTCGTTTGTAGTTGTTGTAGCTACTCGGATATTGCTTCGTCCGACTGCCGCTTCATGAGATTGGGCCAGCTCACAACTCTCCTTGTCGCAGGTGAAGGCCTAATTAACATTGTTGCGCAAGGAAAGTACTCCTGCTGGTCCTAGCATCTTGAGCACCATGTATGTATAATGGGGCACTGCCATGAACTTGGCTTGTGCAGGCCGTCCGAGTATGGCGTGATAAGCGGTCTCGAAGTCAGCTACCTTGAAGCAGATGTTCTCAGTGTGGAAATTCTCCCGCGTGCCAAAAGTAACTGGCAGAGTGATCTGTCCGAGTGGAAGAGAGGCCAGGGATTACCCTGTGGAAGGGAGCTGTACTTGGCTATAGCTCGGATCTTGATATCTTCATCTCGTTGAGCATCTTGGCAAACAAGATGTTGAGTGCGCTTCCTCCATCGCTGAGAACCTTCTTCAGTTTGACACTTCGGATGACCGGGTCCAGGACGAGTGGATAATGTCTTGGATGTGTTACTCGGTCGGGGTGATCCGCGTGATCAAATGTGATTGCCGTTTCTAACCATCGCAGATATTGGGGGCATCTGTCGTGACTGAGTTCACTTTTCGGGCAGTTAGCTTCTGTTTTTGCTTGGACTCGTATGCAGATAACCCTCCAAATATGTGATTGAGCTCAGTCTAGGGATCTTGATAATCGCCGGCTGCACACGAGTCTGGCTTGTCTTTGTCCTTCTACTCGCAAGACGTGGATGTTTACTCAGAAGAAAACTTCTTGAGCATGTAGCAGTTTTTGGTCGCGTGTTTTCCCTTTCGTTGGAAAGGGCATGGCCTATTCATGACCTTTTGGTAGTCATCTGTCCTTAGGGGTCACGGTCGGCTGTGCTCAACAGTTGCCACAACGTTGTCTGAGTAGCGCTTGCGGTTGCCGGACTTAGTCAGGGTTGCGTCATTGGTGTCCTTCCGCTCCTTCTGTCGGGGCTCTTTCTTTTCGTCGAGGGACTCAGCAACAGTATTGGCCAAGTCGGCGTATTTGTTTACCGTGTCAAATAAAGCCTTGACGGAGTTGAGAGGCAGCAATGACGACCTTGTCCTTGATTTTGGGGATTGAGTTCCTCTTCTCGGAAAACCACTTGATGAACTCATGGAGGGACTCGTTCTTTCTTTGATGACACTGGTACAAATCATACACGGAAGATGGCCTCTCGTAGGTTCCTTGGAAGTTTGCAACAAAGCGTTCACGTTCATGGAGTTCCCCCCAGGAGCCAATTGACCGCCTGAGAAGCCCCGTTAGCCATGTCCTTGCCAAGTGAGCCAAGGCAACTTGCAGGTAGTTAGCCATGGCCTTGTGATCGCCTCTAGCCGCTCGTATCGCCAAGGTGTACATAGTTAGCCAGGACTCCAGGTTGGTCTTGCCATCGTACTTCTCTATACCAGTCGACTTGAAGCCGGATGGCCAATTAGCTTGTTGTAGCTTGTGGGTGAACGCCGGAACTCCATCAGGGAGAGGGCTCCGACTCCGTCTACAGCGATGAAATCGCTCATGGTGGAGGCTGAAGCGCTCATGCTCGTCTTCGAGTCGGTGGTGCTCATCCTCCTCATGTTCCTGGCGCCGAGCGTTGCTGTCATGGTAGAGGTCTCGCCATAGTCGTCCTTGGGCATCTTGGTTGTCACGGTGCTCCTCGTGGTGTTCTCGCCATCGGTCATTGTTTCGGTTACCGAGAGACATATGGTGTGACTCCGAGTGATGCTGACTTGAGCCAGCTGCTCGGCGTCAAGCTGAGGCAAACAAGATTACTGAATCTGAAGCTGTCTTTTTTGATGGTATGAGCGTGTCTCTAGAATGCTGTCGCTGTGGACATGCTGCAGCGGTGATTATTTCCTTGATCCTTGCAATAGTCAGCGTAGCCTAGTGGTGTGGCAATGGCCACGACGTTCTGCTGTGCGGTCACGAAGACGTCATGGTCGCCTACTCGGGTTTGAAGGATCTCTTGTTGAGCAGTCTGCCTAGCCTTGTGCAGGTTGTCTTTGCGGGCGTCGTGCTCGGCTTGCAGGCGTCGTGCGTCTTCCTCCTGTTGCTTGCGCAATCAGCGAGCTTCCTCCTCTTGCTGGTCGCGTAGTCGGCGTGCGTCTTGTGTGGGGGTTGAACCCTTGGATGCCATGAACACTTCGCGTGGTGGAGAGAAGCTTCCCGAACTGCTGTTCGACTGTGAGTCGGAGTCAGAGAAGTTTAGGGGGGTGATTACGACTCCAACCTCCCTAGATCCGATCTCGAGCGGCTCTGGGCCGTATCCGAGTTGAATTCCGGAGGATTGGATCTGCCGTATCGAATTGAGATTGAAGATATCTGCGGCATTGTCGAATCCGAATGAGAGATTGACGATCTTCTCCTCCCGTAGCCCGATCTTGGCCGGCTCGAGGCCGGGTCCAAGTCGAACATCGGGAAAAAGAGTTGTCCCTGGACTCGTAGATCTTGGGAATTGCCACAGCAAGTCGCCGAAGACGGCTGCAGAGTTGAGTAGGCCGATTGGCGCGAAGCCGGCTTGGTTTCAGGTCGATCGGGTCGAATTCGAGTCGGTCAGGGTGAGGTCGCCAAGTTTGTCGGTGATGAAGTCGAGGCTCCCGAAGCTGATTGTTTGCCCGGAAAAGAACTTGATGCCGTCGACTCCGGTGATTGCATCCATCAGGCTTGATGAAGATGATCTTGACAAAGCCCCTACCTGGCGTACCAACTGTCGATGCTTTATATCAGCAATAATTATATGTGACTACTCGTGAAACCTAAACTTGATGGATTGCAAAGGAATATAAAACAATTTATCCTAGTTCAGGCTCTCAAGGTAAGGTAATACCCTACTTCCAACTATTATGTATTGCCTTTAAGGTTTCTCCAATAAGATTGTGGTGTCTTCTCTGGTGAGATCGTTCTTGCCCTAGGAGGCTCCTTGCCTCTCCTTATATACTGAGAAGGTAAGGTTACAAGGTAGGAATCCCAGTTAGACTCAAGCAAGATATTTCCTTCTAAGAATAAAATATAACCGGCTAGAACTATACCCTTTCCCTTGTCATGCAAGGTAACAAATGCCAAGTCCTATTGTATCCTCAATTATAGGATTAGCCCCATTCTCTATCTGAGTGGTCACAAAGCTTCCCATAAGGTACCCGGGGCCCATGGCCTCCACACCAAACACCCTAAAGCTAGGATGACAGAATTCTACTTTAATTTTAGGGTATTTTATTACTTACGGCTAGAGCCCTACTTGATTTTCTGGAAGGATGCATACACAAGATTTTCTTTAAAAAATATTATGTTTTTATCTTTTTAACACAAAGATACCACTGGATGAAAAAAATTGAAAACTATTATTAGGGCTCCTTTAGAATGATTTAATGATAAAGCTTGTAACAAGGAATATGAGAAAAATAGAGAATTACAGAAGACATAAATATACATGCTCATTTGGATATACCACATAAGGATAGACATAAGAGAAAATTTCCATGAGGCTAGACCTCAGGTTAAGTTTCCTCCAAAATTCCCATGTCTTCAGCCATTCCAAAGAAATTTCATAGATTAATATTCAAGTTTCATTTCTTTGTTCTATATGACAAAATAGAAGAAAATTCTATATGATTAAAATCGTACAAAATTTTTCTAAAAATCCATTGTTCCGAAGGACAAGATTGATAATTTATAATACTCTCATCCATTTTGAAAGCAGGAACCTTAGACAAAGTGTGGGGCACCCCGACTATTATGCTGTCCAGTGCCCAACGTGATCACCACAATTTATTAGAATGAGGTGGATCCATACACGAGCCACTCACCCTCATTGTGTCCATGGCCACGGTTGACACCTTTCAACATAATACCTGCAATACCGGGCAAGCAGCAAAGGAGATAATCGTCATGAGAGCTTGTCAGTCCGCTAACGAGGTATGCTCATCAAACCACACGAAGGTGATGAACAGAAACTACATACCGCAGAGGACTTGACACAAAAGCACCACCTTGCAATTATCTCAGTTGTTTCTCGCCGATACTCATGAGAAGCTAGCCCCAGGAAGTTGCTAACCTCACACTTTCATCTGCAGCAAGTGTTAACCAACATAGGCTCATACAATTAAATAAACTGAAATTTACAGCTAAATTATATATATGCCAACCGGCCAAATAGTCAAAGTTCAGCAGATTGCATGTCTACCCAACCACACAGGCAAACCAACTAGGGGTAGTCCCCTAACAGAACATACTAAAGAGGCAATGGATCATGTAGCACTCGGCCTAAAACAAAACTAAACAACAATACAATGAGCAATAGTCAATATATTACCAAAATAATATACTGGGAAGACTAATCCTACAACACTACATGCAAGCTCTAAGTCAAAGAAGGCTATTTGTAGATTCATTTTGTATAAAGCCAATTTTAGTTCACAAGAATTTGCTCATGCCTTAAACCTAACACCGTGGCGGCAACCCATCTGCTTCCCAACAAGACACAACACCGTTGTATTGGATAGACTTAGATGCCTACACCGTTACGGGTCGTAGGTAGTTTCTATGAACTAATACAACAACTATAACCCATGCTAGTCCAGCCTACCAAATGCAAGGCTAAGCATTGAACAACTTAATGAGCTATGACCCTCCCACACTAGCATATGTGATTATACGGTAAATAATAGAGGGTGTCATAGAGTTCGGTCCTTAATCGACTCTGGCGAATACCCCCCCTATCAACATGCAGTTACCACCATATGCACGTCACTTGCCATCCAAGTCAAAAAACACATTTTCCATCATTTTAGTTCACAATTACACAGAGTAATCACCTCTGTCCATAAGTTATAAAATTCCCAATTTTCCATTTATAAAGTGATCACAATCTCTATTTGCCTATTCCGAGGCATGGCTAAGCAATTTGCATTTATATAAGCTTGTATAATCTTAAATGAGCACAAGTAAAGTACTCTAACCAATCCTAAGGGTACAACCAGCATAGAATTCAAGTTTTCAAGGTTGAATATTCAGCAAATAGGCTATAACTACCAATTTTCTCATTTAAAATATCGATAGTTGTAATTACGCATGCAATTTTGTAAACAATACATTTCATTCCCCAAAACATAGGACTCAATTTGTTCAAAGAATGGGGGAGAATGCTTGCCTTACTCTTGGATACCCTGGGCATAAACTATTCCACTCCTTACCAATTTCGAATTCGGTCTCTAGAAAGAAATTAACGTACGATTGAATAAATAGCAAATAATACGAAAAATCCAAAATACTCTAATATTCGTGAGATACACACAGTGGTTAGATACTGGTTTTACATGAACCAAGGTGAGGAATTTTCTATTTTATCAACTTCTATTTAGGAGATATGAATTTTGCAAGTTATAGACATATATATGGTATTTATATGTGTATTTTAACATACATGTATTTTTAGGGCCAAGTTCTGTGAAATTTAACACTAGAGTACTAACGAGAAACATTTTGTGAGTCTACTGTGATTTGGTTCACCTTATTTAGAGTTAGTATGAATCTTCTATCAATTTTAGAAGTCCTTATACACCTTATATACTAAATAAAGTATTTATCTATTTTACAAATTTTAGAGCCGTTATGTGTACTAGTTTGTCCAAATTCTAAATTGACAGAAAAGGAGATCATAATTTTCTAAGTCCAAAAAAACTGAGCTCATAATTTTTTTATGAATTTCCTATTAATTTCGCAAGTTATGGTATATATTATGCTACACTAAATTTTTGAGATGTTTTCGGTACCGACAGTGTCAAATTCTAGTTCACAAAAATAAAGAGCATAATGTTGTGATTCCAACAAATTTTGGCTCAACCCATTTGGATTTATAATGAATTTTTGAAGTTATTACATTTTTCAGTTCAACAGAAAAGGTTATAAGCATTTTTATTTGTTTTTCTGAATTTTAACTCGACCGGGTCCACAAGTTAGTGAGAGCCAATATGCAAAAAAGGGCCCTAGCTTTTCTAGAAATACAACATGTAGTCCTTAGACACATGCGAAAGGAGAAAACATTAATAGTGCTTGATTTTTTATATATTTAAAGTTAATTTCTTGTGGGTCCACATGTAATTCTAAGTATTCTTTCACTTTAGCCCCAGGAAGTTTTAAACTTCCGCTAAATAGATCCACTTATATGTGTTGTTCTTTGTCTTAGCTCAATGTGCTTCAAGTGTTCTAGAATTATCTCCCTCCTCCCCCCCTCCCCACCTCTCTGATGGTCTTGAACCTACCTTTATATCTCCTCGATGGTAATACAGTGACCGAACTAAAGGGTTTAGCGCCAAGACTTACGCCATAAGCTACCCCTAGGTTACAACTAGGTTACAGCGACGTGCATGCCCTACTGACCGTGTTGCAGGGAGTTGATGGTCTTTCTCCACTGGGCTCTAGGCTCCTCTAATCTGGGCCCCCATGTAGCAGGGGGCCATGGGCACTTGCCATGTGCCCCAGACGCCACCTGCTCGCACGTGGGGGATCCCGCCGAAGAAGGCTTCTGTCGTCATTGCCGTTTCATGGCCCTGCTTGTTAGTGTCTAGGAAAAGTGGATAAAAAGTGGTGGGAGCACGCAGGTCGTCCAGAATCAAGCAACCCATCTGACAGCCCACACTACCTGACAACCTACAAAGAACTTCGATTGACAGAAGACATGTGACATGGCCTGACTTATATACCACACCGCACGCTCTGACAGGTAGATATCGATTACATCGCCCCTCCTTGGAAAGGCACGTACAGGACAAGACATGGTGGCATGCCTCGCCCTAGCGTATTAAATACACCAGTGGCCGTTAGATCCCCAAGCACTTCCCTATAGACCCACGTGGGTCACGGATGCTCGGCGACGCCCTTCTCAAGGCCGCCCATCTGGAGTTGATCTAGACAAAGCCTTGGCTGGTACTAGGAAGTAGCCTACTTAGAGCAAAAAGCTTTAGGGACCCTGAGCTCCCAACCTTAATCCCCGCTTCTTCCTAAGCTCCCAAGAGGGGGCACAGCTCTCCCGATAGGTTTTACGCCGTCCCCACCAAGCTTGGGGTATAGGAGACGTGGCACTCGGCTACTCCGTGACCGCCACTCGGGGAAACCTAGTTCCTATATCATTGACAGCAGCCAATAGGAAAATGACGGAGAGACTTATGGTGAACTCATTGGTGGTTGATTTGGTCTCTGGGGTGGCCGGAATCATTGCCGGCGGCGATGTGAGTGGCGGAGCAGCTCGCGAGGTTGAGGCAAGTTGAGTTATGGTGCAACACGGTTCGAAGCAAGGCATGCATGCACTTCTACGGGGCTTCAACAGTCTCACCGAAGATCGTGCGGGGTCCAGCAGGGTCAGTACAGCAGCGGTAATGTCGGAGATGACTCGGCGGCGACAGAATCCCACAGGTTCGTGTCGGCGGCTTGCTCCGGTTGATCTGCTGCCAAGGCAAGGTGTCCATAATGTTAGAGGTCTCCTAGGGATGGTTCCTGTGCAAGGAATCGAACTGGAACCTACGGTGGACGACAGAATCGATGGCGAGGTCTTCGACCGAAGTTAGGGAAGACAATGGTCGATCTGACGTCTCGGGGCTCCTTGGTTTCGGGGGCTTCGGCTCCGATGTCCTGGTACTGAGGCAATCTTCTTAGCCTAGCAGTTCTGTCTAAGGTGGTCTGGTCCGGAGGAACAGCGACATGTCCCGGTGTCAGCACATTGACGGCGGAGACGCCACTCCTTCAATCTGTGCAACATGGGATGCAAAGCATAGAAATGGATTAGGCACCGAGAGGGAATCATGTTCTTGGGCTCGAGCTGCAGCAAAACTCACCCAAGCGATGGAGACGGCAGTCGAGCACTCGCTGGTGTCGGAGAAGACACCTCTGTTCCCAGCATTTCTAAGGTGGGATCTCTCGGTTGCACCGCGGAATAGACAGAGGGAGAGAGGAGAGAGGTTGGCGAGAGGAGAAGCCAAAAGGTGAAGCTTTCCTCGGCAACATCGTGCTATGGTGTCCACCGGCAGCGTCAACGCGTGGAGGGGATAGTGGCACGCGTTCCTGGTGTGTTCCGCATGCAAGCGACACTTAGCTGGGTTTGGTCGGTGGCTGAGGCTGGCAGGTGGGCCTTAGGGTCTGTGGGTCCCACTTGGTAGTGCAAGAATGAGGAGAATCTCCTAGAAGCTGTCAGGGAACTATGCTAGCCAGCTGTTTTGCCTTGACAGTTTCACCACTTTGCAAAGGGTTCCTAGGGTTGGCAAATTTACTGTGAGTAGTTAGGTGTGTGACCAGCTAACCTGTAAAGTACCAAGGCTAAAAACCTTATGGATTAAATATGGTAAAAAGATGGAATAGGCATGGTGACACTGTTTTCTGCAGTAAATATTTTATTAGGGTCTTGCAACTATTATTTCATGTGGATAAATGATGAATTAGACTGAGCCAAGGCTACTGATGGTAGAGAAAGACTTGTTTAACAACCTGGTCAAGGTGTACTGCAAGATGAGCTATTATTTTATTTGGGTGGAGAGATGAAGTAGCCATCACAGCATTATAATTTTTCAGGATTTTGCTGATTTTAGAGATTTTGTTGAGGTACTTGTTGAAGTTTTAAAATCAAGAAAAATTTACAGTAGACTAAATGTGTTGTATAGTATTTAGGAGAAATTTTCCATGATTTTATATTGTACCAATTAGTTTTAGAAATTCCTTAGCCTATTCAATGCACATAAATCCTATTATGAAAATGCATGTTTTTAAGAGCCAAAGACAATCAAAAGAAAGCATGCACATGGAATGATGATGACTTTATTTATTGCTACATTTTCATACAGGATTTACAAGGTAATCTTTTGGGTCTGTTGCTTTTCCTATTTTCATAGACCAATTATTAAATTTTCTATTCACAAATTTTCAATTAAAAGGTGGTTGTCTTCGTAAGGGAACCTAATGCATTTAAAAACCATCTACTATGCTCAGGGTCAACATACACTAGTCATTACCTTTGGTCATTACATCAAATTTAAATTTTTAAGACTTTGCTCATGGTTTGTTGGATCTTTGAGGTGGACCTAAATGCTTGTGTATAATTGAATGAATTGTTGCCGTTTTCGTTTGACCCAAATAATTTTTAGGGATTGGCATCCCAGCGTCATGAGACGTGTTTTGTATTCCTTTATATTTTTAAATTTGACCCCGGGTGGATCCTCAGCTTGGAGATTCGTCTATGAAAATTTTTAACTTACCCTACTTGAGTTAGCACTAGTTAATTTATCTATTGTTTTGACTTCAGGCAGAGAAACCATAAGGTTTTACTCTCAAAGGCTTTTTACTAATGTGTTACCATCAAATTTCCAAATTTATAGTACTCTTATCCATTTTGATAGCAAGAACCTTAGACAAAGAATAGGGATGCGGGGCATTAAGATCCATATAAACGACAACAGAATCAAGATCCATATAAGATGGAGAGTAATCATATCTATAGGACATTTCAACCATCTATTATACTCGATTCCTGTTTTGTTGGATCGAAGCGTATACTTCAATTATATTGCTTGGATTGTTTATTACCTCGTGTTACTTCCAAAGACAATGGTTTATATATAGATATCCTTAATTATATGTGTATAAGTTACTATTAGTACTTTTAAATTAAAAGAAATCTATACCACCATAAATACACGGGCTGTCCAGCTAATTAAACTAAATGAACTAAATTTTATATATCAAGGACTCATGGATCAGCTCACGCTCGACTCTTGTCAAGTTTGGGGGATCCATTGATTGCGCGGGCCATGCAGTCCATGACCATGTGAAATCATGGAAATATCGTCACTGGTAATTTGTGACGATCCAGACGTACACATTGGTTGCCACCACAAATAGCCTGGATAGAGCAAGGCCACACGTATGTATATGATAATTGTCCATCTTTTTTTTCCTTTAAGCCAAGAAAATAACACGAATGTAGCTGTTGTTGTTGCAGTCTTCTTCAAAGGAAAAAAAAATTCTTCCTGTATTGCCGTTTTGTGTTAACCCCAACAAAACGCAACAACGCACGATTGCGATGAGCACGTACTACCTCCCAGCCACAGCTGCTCCACGAAAATTAATTTGGTTCTAGCTTCATACACAACAAAAATTATGTTGGGGATGCATGCATGTTTTCAGTGCTTCTGGAATCTGGATTGATACATATGGACCACCACGGTTTAGATTCTTAGATATGATATTGCCAGAAACAGAAGTACATATTAGTAATATGTCCTAGAGGCAATCATAGAGATAGTTGTATCACATACTATACTTATGAATTTATGAATAAAGTGTTTCTTAAGATAGATAACTTATTATTGATCAATAAGTATATAACTTATTCATGAGACTCTTTATATGATATGTTACTATTTATAAATGATTTTTAATTGTATATCATATATGAAACGGATATGATTTTAAGATCAGCACATGTATTAATTAATGATTATATCTCATGGATCATGGTATGGAGATACCAAATCAATAATATGGACATATGTTAGTGAACATATTTTTCGATAGACCCAACTTGAGATATTGCAAGAGCTATATATAATGTATCATCAGTTGATCTTAAGTAGTGTTTGTGTAGAACTCTTATACCTAATATTGTCATGCTTCGCAATATACGTAGTGACTTACTTTGGAGCTGCCAAATGCTACTCCGTAACTGGATAGCAACATCTCTCCCCATGAGCAAAACCCTAGCCGCGCGTGGGCGCTAGCACTTCTGCGCACACGGTGTTCCAACCCCGGACATGTGGATACCGGTAGAGACGCTGCTGTATTACGGCGTTGGTCGGCGTGGAACGTGAGAAGACGATCACGCGAGGAGACGCTCGCACAAGGAGGTGACGATCGGGTTGCGTAGATCAATACTTCCTCTATATTGACGCGCGCTTTATCGGTCAGGCTACTCTGACCCTGCTTCCGCTACCCTGTGCGTCGAGTGGTAACGATTTATGATCTTTTACTCGCATGGTTTTCTGGTTTATGCGATAGAAAATTTTATTTTTACGCTATCGTAGCCTACGGTAACCTATCAGTACATTCTCTTGAAAAAGCACTTTTGAGTTTTGATATGGACCTGGAATTATGGGTATATGACTTCTCCTACGAAATTTTAAATTGTATTGCCCACATTTAAATGGCGGTGTTAGTTCATAGTTGGTTTAGAGAAGGTCCTCACATATTATTCAAATACTAATAGTTCTCTTGCTAATTCGTTCCTCTTTAACGAGGGCCCTAGCTAAGAGAAGAATGTTTTTTTAAAAGCAATTAAAAGAGCGAATTTGTGGGTACCAAATGCAATGCAGTAGAAGAGTGTGATACCATAGCTGGACACTAATAAAAAAAATACCGCCCTATTGACCGGCATCTTAAGGAATATACATGAAAAAGGAAGAGTTCAGCAAGTAGTATCCTGGCCACATCTGCAACTATACATGGGTCTTACATGTTGTACATTCATGCGTGTAGACAAAAATATGCAGAGTGATGGAGCCAGCGTCGTCATTGAGTTTGGACTGCAAAAGGTTTTTGCTTATTGACGATAACCGTTGTAAATTCATGTATGCAGTAGGGGAGCCTAAGTGGCCGCCTAACTAGCTTGGGAGCTGCCACAACCACAGAACCTACTATCTCTACTGATTTACCACGGCTTACTGTCCTAAACCAATTTCAACAGGCAGCGATGCTGCTGGTTCACCGTGAACTGATAGAAAACCATGGTTGATGACGCTTTGACTAGCAAGGAGAGGGGACAAAAAAAATCTAAGTCCCCCCACCACCCGCGTCACTCTCCGAAAAGACTATTTAGCAAATGTTCGCGCGCAGGAGATTCATGCGAATGCTCCTTCAACCTTCTATCTTTGACACTATCTTTCTTTTATAGAAGCTTTATACACAAAAAATTTTATACATATAAAGTTTATACATAAAAGTTTACACGTCAAATTTGAATTCAAAATTAGAGTTCCAGCGTAGAAATTTTATACAAATAAACTTTTTTCATTTATATATACAATATTTTCTATGTATAAAGTTTCTATATATAGTTTATACGTCCGATTTTGTATTCTGATTTGATTTGGAATCAAAATCTTTTACGTAGAATATCTACATATTAAAAGTTTGTATGTGTAAAGTTTATATGTATAAAGTTTATACGTATAAAGTTTTATGTATAAAGGTTTTTTTACTGCATGTGGGCTGGCTGAAGCGTTCACACAGCCTAGACGCTCGAACGCTCGCCCATTAGACCTCCCCGTCACTCTCCCTTACTCCCCTCTCCAAGTCTCTCTCCCTTCCCCCTCTCCTCCCCGCCCTCTTGATCCGGTCAGCAGCGCCGCACCGCCGCGCCACCCACTCTCCAAGTCTCTCCCTCTCCGCCGCCACCCTTCCACCCTCCCTAAGTGGCACAGCGCCAGACCTAGTGGCCATGGTGTCCTAGGAGGCTAGGTAGAACGATGACGGCTGCTTGGTGATGATGAGGGTGGCAGCTCAATAACAACAATGGCGGCGGTGGCTAGCTCTTCCTCTCCCCCCCCCCCCTCCCTTCCCCACGACTCAGTGCCAGACCTAACGAGCCAAGAATCCCGGCTGGTGGATCTGGCCACCGGAATGGCAGGGCTGTGAGCAGCCACTGCCCCCTTCTCCATCTCCTCTTGATTGCCCCCTCTCTCTCCCTGGCCCAATCGGTGCCATTTTCCTCACCGGCAAGGAGAAGGAAGGGAGGAGAAATGAGGGGGACACTACCCTCCCCCCCCCCCCTCCCTTCCCCACGACTCAGTGCCAGATCTAACGAGCCAAGAATCCCGGCTGGTGGATCTGGCCACCGGAATGGCAGGGCTGTGAGCAGCCACTGCCCCCTTCTCCATCTCCTCTTGATTGCCCCCTCTCTCTCCCTGGCCCAATCGGTGCCATTTTCCTCACCGGCAAGGAGAAGGAAGGGAGGAGAAATGAGGGGGACACTACCCAGAAACTTCCCAGGAAGTCACCCATCCTAGTACTACTCTCGCCCAAGCACGCTTAACTTCGAAATTCTTATGGGATTCGGTGCTTTAGTGCTGGTATGATTGCATCTGACATACTCGCGCTGCCGGTGGGTCTAGTTCTTTCTGATCCAAGTAGAGGCGCGATGGTACTGTACATTATTTCGTGAAGAGGCAATCATTTTCGTGGCGGTCTAAAAAATACCTTTACGAAAACAACTGATTTTCATGGCGGTGTGTCAAGAACCATCATGAAAATATGTTTTCGTGGCGGGTTTTGCTGCACCTTCACGAAAATTATGATTTTTGTGAGAATGTATCTAATCCTCTCACGAGAATTCAACACCGTCACGAAATCTCGATTTTCTGGTAGTGAGAGGGCATTGCTCTATGACAGCGGCAATGGCTATGCAATGGCTTCTGCGGTGGCTTAGCGAGGATGGTGGCAATGGCTTCTCCAGCTTGGCGGCTGCTCGAGAGGCGCAAGGATGATGGCACAATTCAGTCCGGTGCAGTGGTGGCACAATCCGTGGTGGCGGCAGAGATGATCGACAACGAGGGCATGATCCATAGCGGTGACAAACACGATGTAAGTGCTTGGAGCATTCAGTGTTAGTTCTTCTAGCATTCTTGTGTTGAAATTGTGAAAATTGGGTGTTAGTACCTATGAAGAACTGTGTTGAAATTAGCTCTATTGTATGCAAATCTTTTAAAAAGGACTAAGGGCTTCTTTGAAACACAGGATTGAAAAAATATATGATTAGGAAAAGCACAACAATAGGATAGGAATCCACGTGTAAAACAGAGGATCGTAAAACCATAAGAAATGAATAGGAATGGGTGTTTGAATGGGGTGTAGGAAAAACACAAGAATTTTACTTAAGAACTTGGTCCCACTTTCCATTTCTATTAAATAAATTGCAGCTAACACAAATTATATCCATTCTCATTGCTTATTCTTCCACCGTGAAGAATGGATTAGCACCTTAATTGCCTCGATCCTACGCGAAGGATGTAAAAGATGAGTTCAGGCGGGATGGTAAGTTTTCTATACTGTTTCTCCTCTAGAATCAGCAACGAAGGAATATTTCTTTCAGTTTTTATGTGACCAATTCCTATGAATCAAAGGCTTCCACAATGAATAAATTCATAGGAACCCAAATCCTCTATTTTTCTCTTGCTTTTCCTTCATTTCAAAGGGGCCCTAAGTTGTATTCAAATGTTGCTAGTTATTCATTTGTGTGTATGAAAATTGATCGCCGGATTGAAATTTGTTTGTTTGTATTCAATGTTGCATCTCTGGATTCAATTGAAATTGTATTATGGGTTGGAGAACTAGTAGATGAAACCATTTATTTTTTTCTTCCTCCAAAATAAATGCCGCTGCCGATTGATGTCATAATCCGGCACTAATACTCCAATACTACTGCTAGTTCGGGAATCGACAGTGTTGCCTCGAGAACCATTGTCGCTGGCCTACTGTCAAAAAAAACTGGCATCCACATTGACAGCCAGTTCTGTGACAGAGTGCTCAGTTGCTGAATATGCAGATCCATTATGACTTATAGTTATGCAAATAGTCTTATATAGTTGTGCATATTCATTACATACTTGTTTGAAACCCGGCCTGGGACTACTAGTCAGAAGTTGTATCGAAACACCATCTAAGTCTCTCTCCCATCCCCCTCTCCTCCCTGCCCCCTTGATTTGGTTAGGGCGCCGCACCGCTATGCCACCCGCTCTCCAAGTCTCTCCCTCTCTACCGCCACCCTTCCGTCCTCCCTAGGTGGTACGGAGCTAGATTCGGTGGCCAGGGTGTCCTAAGAGGCTAGGTAGGATGACGATGGCTGCTTGGTGATGACGAGAGTGGCAGCTCGATGACAATGATGGCGGCTACGGCTAGCTCTTCCTCTCCCTTCCCCCTCCCTCCTGCCCTGACTCGGTGCCAGATCTGTGAACCAAGCCTCCCGACCAACAGATCAAGCCACCCGAACGGCGGGGTCATGAGCTGCCACTGCCCCCTTCTCCATCTCCTCTCGATTGCCCCCTCTCCCTCCCCACCCCAACTAGTGCCATTTTCCTCACCGGAGACGAGAAGGGAGGGAGGAGAAATGAGGGAGGGGGGAGGGAGGGGGGCATAGCTCTATGACGGCGGCGAGGCAATACAATGACTTCTGTGATGGATCAGTGACGACGGTGATGATGTCTTTTCTAGCGTGGCGGCCGCTCGGTAGGCACAAGGATGGCAGCACAATTCAGTTTGGTGCAATGGTGGCGTGATCTGTGGTGACGGCAGAGATGATCGACAACGAGGGCATGATCCATAGCGGCGGCAAACTCGATGTAAGTTCTTGGAGCATTCCGGTGTTAGTTCTTGTAGTATTTTTGTGTTGAAATTGTGAAAATTGGGTGTTAGTACCCACCAAGAACATTGTTGAAATTAGTTCTATTGTATGCAAATCTTTTGGAAAGGACTAAGGACTCCTTTAAAACATAGGATTGAAAAAAATACATGATTAGAAAAAACACAAAAATATGATAGAAATCCACGTGTAAAATAGAGGACCGTAAAACCATAGGAAATAAATAGGAATGGCTGTTTGAATGGGGTGTAGGAAAAACAAATGAATTTTACTTAAGAACTTAGGCCCACTTTCCATTTCTAGTAAATAAACTGCAGCTAACACAGATTATATCCATTCTCATTGCATATTCTTCCACCGTGAAGAATGGATTAGCAGCTTAATTGCCTCAATGCTATGCGAAGGACGTAAAAGATGAGCTTAGTACAGATGGAAAGTTTTATGTAATGTTTCTATAGAATCAGCAATGAAGGAATATTTTCTTCAGTTTTTCTGTGACCAATTCCTATAAATCAAAGATTGCCACAATGAATGAATCCATAGGAACCCAAATCCTCCTTTTTTTTTCTTTGTTTTCCTTCATTTCAAAGTAGCACTGTCGGTTGATGTCATAATTCGGCAGTGTTACTTTAATACCACCGTTGGTTTGAAAATGGACAGCATCACCTCGAGAACTATTGTCGCTGGCCTACTGCCAAAAAAGAACCGGCATCTACATTGATAGCCAGCTCTGTGAAAGAGTGTTCAGCTGCTGAATATGCAGATTCATTATGACTTATAGTTATGCAAATGGTCTTATATAGTCATGCATATTTCGTTACATCCTTGTTTAAAATTCAGCCTGTGACTAATTTTCCATGTCTTATAGAGTAGAACAAATTAAACACCAAAGTCCTACAGCTTTACACGTTAATTACGGTCATTTTTTTCTCTCCCAAATTAAACATGCTCGATAATGACGAGGCTAGCTATCTTCTGTTCTTACTCGTGGGGACAGATGATTTTTTTTTTTTCAACGAAATGATGGTACACACCAAGATCACATTTTTGAGAGGCTGGCACACCGACAGTGACACGGGAAAATAACGTATGTGGTGCCTTAGTTTCCTGGCACGTACGTCGATATCGATCTTCTCTCTCGAAATCATTGATATGATGAGCCGTTTCTCCTGCACACAAAGTGCATATGGATGTAGAGCACTCTCTTGGCCATTTCACCTTTAATATTCCCTAGGCTTGCTGCCAAAATATATATTTCCGTCAAACGATAAAGGTGCATGCCTGCCGCCGATTGCGACTCAGTCTCGATGACTCATTTGCTAGCTTAGCTTCATCCAGACATTAATTATATAGTATATGCTATTATATTAGCTAGGGACAGTAATATATTTTTTGAAATATTTAAGTGCATGCATGCATGCATGTGTTTAGTTTATATTTTCTTTTGTCAAGTCAGATATTCTCAAAATTGCTTGCGTGGGCCTCGATATATTGGAAGCCAACGCGGCAACACATCAAGCATATTACTCACCAAGAGTAATACTTTTTTCAGTTTTCAATAAATAACGTCGTTTATTTTTATATAACATTTTATCTTATTTAAAAAATAAAGTAAAGATGATTTATTTTGTTATAATCTGGTTTATTATTAAAGTAACTTTAAACATGATTTAATATTTTTTTATATTTACACCAATTTTTAATAAGATGAATAATCAAATATCATGACAGAAGTCAATAGCGTCATTTATTAAAAACCGAAGATAGTATAATATATAACTCTCTTGACCATATTGCGATAATAATGTTGTGTTAATTAGGGGAAATATATAGCTAGGTTAGATGTTGTTCTAATCGTCTAGTATTTATGTTTTTTTTCCATTAATGTCTACACCACAAAGTCTAACAGGGATGGATAACACAACTGCAAGAATGGAAGATGGTAATATAATAAACATGTATATTTTGTTAATGTCAAAGAAAAAATAACCAAAATATTCAATGATTGAAGTCTGACTCCAAGAGAAATGAACCCAAGCTTGTTTGAGTAATTGTTAGTTTTTTGCTTACTAATTCAAGGAGGACGTAATCAACTTATGAAAGTACTTTTGTTAAGATTGCCTGTCTAATCAAGGAAGAGGTAAGTTGGAGCCTATATATGTGTCGTGTACGGTCTGGGCCTACACGAGTACTCTGCCTCCGTCCTAAGAACTTTTAGAGTTAAGTATGGGAATTAAAGAGAAAGATGAAGAAATTAAATAAAAGATGATTAAGATTGGTTGAGATAAGAAAGTAGTTAAAAAAATTTAATGAGGGATTATTATAATTGTTTGAGATGAGAGAGCAGGTGAAAAAATAGCTACTTCCTCCATTCTAAAATATAACGATTTCTAGTTTGTTCAGCAGAGATTAAGGTTAAGTAAAAAAGACTTTGGTGTCCTTCAATAAATATGAAATAAATGGAGGTGAAAAGGTAGGTGGGGTAAGAAAGAAATAAATTTAAATGAAAAGTAATTGATAAAACAAGTAATATTGTGAATAGTGCTATAAATCCTTATATTGTGAAACAAGATTTAAATGATAGAAATTATTGTATTTTAAAATAGATGGAGTATATTTTAGAATAAATTTTAAATACTAAAAATAACGGGATACTATATTACGTTAACACAGCAGTCAGCAATCAACATATATAATATTGTAGTCTCAGTAATACTCCTGACAAGCATATTCTATCACAGCCATCTCTATCTCATTATTATCTGATTTTTAAGTTCTGAATGAAGTTCGATTTCATGTCAAGTTTAATATAGAAAAAATAACAATGGTGATTATGTCATCTATTAGTTAAATGTTTTGCAATTGTACACACAATTCTTTTTGATGGAGCTTAACACAAATTTGTGAGAGGGATTTCCAATATGCCAGAAAGTTATAATTCTCCCTAGTGTAAAATTAAACTAAGGAAAAAAAGTCTACTTGACAAGTCTAAACATTCTTATTAAATTCTAAAAACAACTGAAATTCAAATCCCAACACTATTCAACCCTAAACTATCAAAAACCTTTCTTTTTAAACTTTGGACCAAATTTAGATATGGAATTTTACATAGACAATGGCAGAAACGAGTGTTGATTTGTAAGATTGTAAATGGCTTCACAATTTGGAAAACAAATCTCATATTTACACTACGAATTGTTCTTCTAACAATCCTAATAACGAATAATGTTAATTGTTAGAACCAAACATAATATTGTTTAAAATTAGAATAAATTCATTTTATGAGGTAATTATAATTTGTTCCAATTTGGACCAGATTTATCTAAATTCTAAATACTCCTGCAGATAACAAGGAAAATTTTTCAGTCCATTTACCTTATTTTAAATTTGCAAAAAAAACACCAACAGTCTGAAAAGTTACTGAAATCTCTACAATTATTAAATCACTTCTAAACATTTTAGAAGAATCCTTAGTTGTATATTAATGTATTTAGACACTAAATAAATTTTTCCCTACAGAGCAATAACTTTTTTGTCCCAGAAAAGAAATTTATAGTTCGGAAAACTATTTCTATTTATCAATTATGTTTTGTTTATCTTGTACATAATTTATATAGGTTCAAAATATTTGAAGTATAAATATGATTTTTTTCCCTATTTTATTGAAACTATTTACTTTTTTTAGAAATTAAAAAGTTATTTCATCTTTGGATTATATTTTCATGTCAATGTCACATTAACTGAAACACGACTCCAAATCTCATCCATGATTAGGAAACAAACGGTTTGATAGTTTAAGCTGAATACCATATGCTTTTTTGTTAATTAAAGTTCAGTGTTGTACGATTGAGTTATTTTTCCAAAAATAAAAAAGCATAGCATTGCACTCTCTCGAACGAGCATTAATTATGGTGCATTAGCCGTGTAAAAAGACCATAAAAACAAAAAGAAAACATATGTCGGAAGTGAACCGGTAGTGATAATTAATTAATTTGGACATGTTGTAATACTATATTAATTTTCAGTTCAGGTTAGGTCATTAATTATATGAATCGGCACTGATAATTGAAAGCATTCATAAACTAGCGATATAGATGCCCTACTTCTCTAAAACGAAATGTGTTCCCTGTTCTAGAAAGAAAGGCTGAACAAGCGTTGGAATTGTAATATTGCTAGCTATTGGTTCATAACAGTGATACGGTAGAAACTCATAACTTTTCGTAATTCGGATAGATACATACGTTATATGAATGCTGTAGCCTTCGATAAGATCTAGACCTTTCTAGTTGAAAAACTTTTTTTATTTAAAGTTATTTAAATGGCTAAATATTCATAAAATGTCTGGACAAAAAGGGTTAGTTGGAAAGAAAAATATGGTAGAAATGTGCTGTGTTCAAGTCCCATACACGTATTTGATGCCAAATTAAAAAATAGTGTGACATCTAACTTGTGATCGTGTGGACATACGAGCTTGAGGTGAACAAATCAAAGGCTCGAAGCTCATTGCTCGAATTGTAAATACAATGATATACATTAGTTATGTTTGTAATTCCGTACCTTTCAGTTTATGGCTTAAGCGATGACGATAATATATGCATCGATATTTAAGTACATACTCTCGTCCCTAAGAAACCAATTCCTGATAACGAAGGGACGGAGAGAATAAAGTGCAATATGTACGACAAAATGCATGGTGACAATACATGCAGGGATTTTTATTATATTCTGCGCTAGAATCCGAAATTTGGCCGGCTACCATGCATTCACATCACTAATTATAGTTCTAAAGCCTCCAAAAAATATGAACTTAAAATAAAATTACAGTACTATTTGTTTATAAATGTCACCAAATATAGAGCAGTATATACTCTCTTTGTCTTAAAAAAATTAATTTTTAGAAATAAACACTACCAGAAAATTGAATTTTCGTGAGGGTTAAAATACCCTCACGAAAATAGGAATACCGTTTCGTGACACCGTCACGAAAATAAATTTCCCAGGAGATCACCCATCCTCTCGTGCTCACTTCGGAGTTTTAACGAGAGCCGATGTTTTAGTGCTAGTATAATCACATCTGAAATGGTTACGTCGTCGGTGGATCTAATTCTTTCTTGTCCAAGTAGAGAGACGACTGTACTGTATTATTTTCGTGGCGGTTTTTGATGCACTGTCACGAAAACAACTACTTTTCGTGACGGTGGGTCAAAAACCGTCACGAAAATTATGATTTTCGTGACGGTTCGTCAAAAACCACCACGAAAATTGAATACTGTCATGAAATCTCGATTTTCTGGTAGTGAAATCTAGACAAGTATTTTTCTAGTTCATCACTAGAAGTTAGTTTTTTTTTACGGAAGGAGTACGTGTCAGCTACAGTATGAAAGCTTGCTATTTTGCATGTAAGTACGGCAAGGGCGGTGCAACGAAAGCGGTATGATGCTGTACGGCTATGACATTGGCATACCCGATACGTTATATTTCTAATGAATGTTCTCGGAAAGATTAAAAATAGTCAAGTTGTACACAGATCAATTTCAACAAATATCAGTATTTTTGTTTGTATCAATTTACTGAACTGTCCAAAGTTTGTTACGGCAGCATTCCAAATTAAATGGCATCCACATACTTTAAAAACATGTAGAATACATGCTATATATATGTACGTCGGTGAGATATAACGTACGTACCTGGCCTCTTGTTGTTAATTGTTACTGAGCCGATTACTATTATAAACTCTGTGACACACCATGTTTTATAACGAATATTGAGTTAAAACAATTTTTGCACATATATACCGGCTAAGCAACATTAATTCTAAGAAAAAAATATTAAATAGAAATTATCATACATATATGAAATTAAAGGATGAAGAAAAAAGTGTATTAAAAACGTGGGATACTAAGGAGAAACTTGTAGGTGTCAATGATTTAAGGTGAGTACATTGTGGAGAATTGAATTTAACACGACTCATCGACCAGCACAACGGCTGGTCATGCCATCTGCTCTACCTGCAGTCTCCAAGAAGAGAGGATCTGTGTATAGCGCAAGAAAAAGCATACTCCTTTCGTCCCAAAATATAATAACTTATAGTATTTAGAATTTATTCTAAAATATAACAACTTTTACACCTACATTCTCTTTTCAACAAATCACAAACTTCCACCACTAATGTTTTTCATTACTATAGAACAGCATATTCATACCGTCCTATCAATACCGGGTATGAAAACCCGGTACTCATAGGGGAGTTCCCTTCTAAAAACCTGCCTTGCGCCCTTCGAAATCAGGACTTGGGACTGATGCCAAAGCATGAGTCCCAGATCTTGCCCCCCACCAGCACAGATGAGGGGGCTCGTCATCAGTCCCCCCAGCCGACAATTATAAATCGTATAGTTGAGCCGAACCGAGACACGGGTGAAATATCTAACTATCGACTGTCTTGCTCGATCTCTTGTTCCCACACTCCTCTTTCTCTCCCGTCGATCTCCCTAATCCCCCTCACTCACTCACTCGCTCTCTCTCTCTCCCTCTCTCTCTCCCGTCGATCTCCCCGGTCCCCCTGACTCGCTCTCTCCCTCCTCTCGCTCCTTCCCGGCGGCGCCTCCAGAGGGGTGACACAATGGCGACTCTAGGGGTGACGCGATGGCGGCTCCAGGGGCGGTGGCGGCAATGGCACCGACCTTGGATTTGGGAGGTCTGGCTATGTCGCCTCCATTATTCCTCCCCGAAATGTGCGGATCATCGGCCTCCCCCTCCATCCGCATAGACAAAGACCTAGGAGGTGGAGCTCACGCATCACCTAAGTTCTCCCTCCTCCTTGGGCACCCCCTCACATGCCTCCATGGGATCCGGCCACCGGAGCTTGACCGCCTACCATCAACATGGATGAAGGCGGTGGGGGTAGCAGGGATTGATGAAGACTGCATCGGCCGAACTCCACCTCTCTATCTCCACATTCATCAAACTCTAGATCCACACGTGCAGGCGAGGTCGGGTGCCGGATTCTGTCATTTTTATTTTGTCATCAATTCTATGTGACATTTTGTAGGATTTGTGATTGATTCAGTGTTAAAGATTGATTCACTTCCGTCCTTTCTTTGATTTGATCTGTTGGACTGAATGCCGGATTCATTGAGTGATTTTATGCTCGATTCATTACTCCATTCATCGATTCACTGATTCTATGATTTTGATTCTATACTTGATTCACTGATTAAGTCGGCTTGATTTGAGTTGGTTCCTTTTTTTTACTCGAGCTAACTAATCAGTGCCGGTTCTGACATCTAGTACTGATAAGTGAGGCTCATCAGTCCCAAAAGTTTAGTGCTTGTTGGGGAACCGGCATAGATGAGGCTTCCCAACCGGCACTAAAGACGTTTCCTGTAGTAGTGTTTCCACCTACTTCCTCCTCTTAATCAATCATAAACTTTCACCATTTAATTCTAACAACTTCCTTAATACCCGCGCCCAGCTCTAAAACTTTTTATATTTTTGGATGGAGGGAGTATGTGCATAGCACAGTGCTGGCTAGGGTATATTGTCGTGTGCACGCGCCTACCCATGTTTGAGCTCTATCAACACGTTTGTTGACCATTTCCTTTCCTAATTCAATTGATACATGTTCTTCCTTAGGCCATTCATAGTGCTCCTACATGGCAAGTGGCCTCATCAATCCAAGTAGGAGCACTGCTTCCGTGGAGGAGACAAGGCGTGAGGGCAGAAGGCACAAGCGCCCTAGCCTACAAAGGCGTCTGCGCGAGACCCAAACGGACGGAGCAGCATTGGGCGAGCATGTCGCCCCACCCCACATTGCAGCGGTCCCCTCCAGAGCACACGTTGCCGCCGAGACCACTCCCGAGTTGCTCTGCCATTGAGGGTCGCTATCTCGAGCCGCCAAAACTCTCGCTCCGAGTAGATCAGCCAATGACACCATGTCACGCCCAAAGATTCACAACTAGAATTCTGAACAATATATGTATTAAATCCGTGCTCACGAAAGCCAAGGTACACACAAACCAAGTTGCCATATAGAGTACGTCTTACAAACAGAATAAAATTGTCTTGCATAAATGCAGCAGAAAAGATAAAGGTAAAAACAGCTAAACCACGCAGAGGTTCCATTCCACAGACAGCTTGACGGTACCACAAGCCAACTCCTCCTAGCAATCATCATCAGAGTAGAACTCCATCTCTGAGGGGGAAAGGAGAGCAAGACTGAGTACCATCCACAGTATTCAACAAGTCACACCCGTAAATATGCACAATGCACGGGAGGCAAAGAGAGGCTTTGGGGCTCATTTGCATAAAGCAGTTATAAAGTGTAGTAGTTGTAAAATAGGTAAAATGGTTATTGAATTAAACAGTATTAAACATCACCGGTCAACGCTTTACCACGTTGAACAGGCCCAAACCATCCATCCTAATTCTAAACAATATTTTAGGTCAAGTTTATTAAGGTGAGACTAATCACGGTGAGTCTTGACCAAACGCCCATAACCGCGGGCACAGCTTTTCGAATAGCTTTTAACTCTGACCAGAGGTGTACAACTGTACCCACAAGACAGCCCCACGTACATTCCCTTGCGCCGACGTGCCACCACTGCACCCAGCAAGAGGCTATGACAGGACCGTGCACGCAACTCCTCCCCAACCATCCACACCACGCTGGGATTGCACCTGTCGATACGGCACACCATGTCAGCCAGGCTATCCCCCTTGTGCCATGATGGATCCGGAAGCCGATCAACCCGACACCCGAGCTGACCCAACTCCATCACGCCCATCCTCACCAGTCGTTACCCACGCTGGCTTGTGGTATGTACGGAAAACGGCTCACGGGGTTCCCGCGAACCGGTCCTTAACTGCCATGAGTGCGACCAGCAAAACCATGCACCCACAGCCCACCATTAGGGTCATATTTTAGTTATAAGATTACCGGTTACCAAAGTTCTATCATCTCGACACAAGGTCGAATAATAAATATGATAGTGATAATTATTCCCCCAAGGTGAGCTAGTTTATTTTAAGCATGGCTAAGCAAACCTAAGATCATACTCTGGTCATATTATTACCCAGGTTACAAAGGAAAAGAGGGTTTGTCAAACTATGGTGATTAAACTATATATAGGGAATATCCCAGACCACATGAAATAATAAAACATGCATCTTTATTTAAGCAAAACAAATATTTTACACAAATTAGGCACAATATGATCAAGAGTACCGATGTAACTTGCCTTGCTTCGGCTTTACAACTTCAGCGATGACCTCGAAGTACACTGGAGGCTATGAAACATTGGTTTCTAGCGACACACAATGCATAAACAAATAAAACAGTGCATAAGATCACTAAAACAAAGGCTAAAACCATTTATAATGGATTCAAGACATTTTTCTAGATTTAATGAAATTTGAATGGAATTAATCGGAGCTCATATGAATTAGTTATGAATTTTCAAAAATTCTTTATGCTTTTACTATATAAAAGAATTGCCTTATTGAATTATTGCGCATTTAAACCCATATATGGCGTCAGCTGACCGGAAGGGGACCGGCGTCGACAGGCGAGACCCACGGGTCAGAGATTCAAGGGCAAAGGGCGCATGGTGGACCAGGTCCACGCGTGGCCTGGCGTGGTCAGGCCATGTGGCTGCCAATGTGGCAGCCACGGCGAACGAAAGAGCCAACGCGGCGCCGATGTGGCGAGGCACAAACGCCCGTGGCAGGCGCCACACGAACGGCCCCTATCTGCCTTGGCAGATCGGATGGCCAGGACCAAACAGGGTGATGCCCCAGCCGGCGCGCATGGCCCGATGGTCGCCGCCAGTGACCATCCGTCGCGGCGGAAGGCTGCAGCAAGCGGCGGAGCTGGAGAGGGTTCGGATGGAGGCCTCACAATGGGCTTGCAACGATCGGAGAGCAATGAACGATGGTGGGAAGGGGAGTTAGGCGGCGGCAATGGCTCGGGAAGACGATGCTGACGAGATTCCGGTGGCGCTAGGCAATGACGAAGACACGGACAGGAGCGAGGGGATCCTGGGGAAGGTATTGAAAAGGTTAGGTGGAACAAATAGCCAAGGAACGTGGTGAAACACCGTGGTTGAACAGTTTCGGTGGCAGCAAAACCCACCTCGCATGGTGTTAGGGAGCTCCCGCGGCAGAGAGGGGCAGTGAAAGGGCGGACAGGGCTCACCGAGGCACAGTGAACGCGACAAAGGCGAGGAGGTGCTCGGCGGCGGCTGAAACGGTGACGACGAGTGGCTAGAGGCGGTGGAGTTCAGCGGCGCTACGAGATTACGTCGCAAAGGGGATTAGAGGGCACAAGGGGCTTGGGATTTTGGGGGAAAAGGAGGAGACCCGGTCTAGGGTTTATATAGGCTTGGCCAAGGGGGCTTATGGCCGAGGTGGCTGAATTTCATCGAGAGAGAGGGGAGAGAGAGCGGCGACGTGGGGGCGGTCCACGCAATATCCACGGGGAACAGGGAAAAATGGGCACGGGGACGTGGGGGAGACTGAATCCATGGCATGGATCGGAGGGCAGAGGCGTGAGGACGCAGCAACAGGCGGGGAATCCACAGCCAGGCGAGCTCAATCCCCTCTGGCCGATTCGGCCGGAGGTTGAAGACAGCAGGTGAGGGGACGGTAGGGAGCAGGAGCTGGGACGTCGTGGACCGGCACATATGCGAGGATGGGGGCCAAAGCGGCACGGCGCGCGGAAGGAGAGAAGGAGGGGTGGGCCAAGGTGGCCCACAGGAAAAAAGAAAAAAGAGAAAGAAAGGAAAAGGAAAAAAAGGATTTTTTTTTCCCAAGCGATTTCAAGTAGATTTTTAATTCCAATAGAGCATTTTGATTTATTAAAAATACTTCCAGTGCTCTAAAAATTCCAATAAAAATCCTGCTAATGTATTTTGGCAAGAGGAATAAAAAAATACTCCCAGCCATGATATATTATTATTTAAGGTTTTTGCCATTAACTCTTCTCTCCAGCCTTATAAAACATTTTCTTTTGACAATTTGATTAATAATTTTTTATGGCTCTATTAAGGGGAAACTCAGGGTGTGACACACCGCCTCCTCGAGCAGATCGCTGCCACAGACAAGGAGGGAGCTCGAGGCCCCCGACGAGGAGGGGAGCTTGATGTTTTTGCCACCGCCGTCGCGCGTCTGGCCAAATCCGGCGAGCTTGTGGCTAAATCTAGCGCTACCGCCTCGATATGTGCTAGCTCAAGAGCTCGCCGGCCGCGCAACCTTGATCTACGCAGATCCTTTGCTCCTCCGGCGGTGATGAGGAGGAGAGAAAATGAAAAGGGAAGGAGCTCATCGCCATGGTTTGCTTCCCCCGTGGTGGCTGCCAGCTCTCCAAACGAGGGAAGCAGGGCTCTTCGGTGACAGTTGGGGATGGGGGGAGGTGAGGGCCGCTGCTGGGTGGCAATGCTAGAGTAGAGGATGTGGCGACGGGGAGGAGTGGGTGACGCTGGGGAGGGGGGCGCCGGAGAGGGGGCAACAAGTGAGAGAGGAGGAGTGGCCGGCAGAGTTGAGTAGTAGTAGGCTGTCGATGGAGGGGAATAATAGTAGTATAAGCTTTTGGTTATGAGGTGTTTTGTATAAAATTTTAGACTTTCACATAAATTAAAAAAATATGAGAACTAAATTAAAAAATACATTGACATGAAAAATGAAAATACTACTTGAAGCCAATTGTATTGTGGGAGAAACTTTTTTGGATGGGTGGCCTTAGCCTACATGTCACTTAAAACCACACAATTTGAGTGGCTTGTATTGTTAATGGCCTTAGTATCCTATATTATAATAAGAATGATATCATAGCCCAGTGGCAGGATTGTTACCAAGCGCTCATGCTTCCGACATGCATTCAAGCGCTCATGCTTCCGACATGCATTCGAGTCTGTCTCGAAGCTGGTTCTTTTGACATTTTCTTAATAATACTTCATCCATCTCTAAAAGAATATAATTTTAGCTAGTTAAAAAGAGATTAAATAGAACATTAAAAAACTAATGTGCCTTTAATTAACATAGAGAGAAAACGAGGAGGAGAAGAAAGTTCTAGTGGTTGGACAATTAAAATGATAAAGTGGTATTAAAAAAACTTAGTAGACCCTACTCTAAAAATACACTCTGTGGGATAAAGTTTTAGAAATAGAGGGAGAAGATACTAAGTCCCACCTTAGTATATATCCCATATTTAGGAATTGGTGCGTAGCGTGGTTGGTGGCCATAGTGCAATCGTATGCCACCTGGGTTCGAGCTTTGCTCAACATGCGTCCACCATTTCTCCTTAATTCAATTGATACTAAGTTTTTGCTTAGTCTCCCCATTTTAATGGGAAAAGGTGTGTTTAATCTATCAACTTTGGGTATCATTGTCGTGTTTAGTGTTGAACCAATTTCAATTATAGAATGCTTTTGCTGTCGTTAATTACCACTTTTTAATGTAAAATTTAGAACGTCTGTTACCTTAGAGCATCTCTAGCATGGACTTTAAACATAGCCCCCAAATAGTTTTTAGATGGTGAGACAAAAAAATTAGATCCTTTAGGGACCCTACTAGGGTCTCCAAAATAAGGAGGCCCCCAAATCTTTTCCTAAGCCCCTAGTTTTAAGGCTCTATACCACAGCTCCCATCGACGTTATTTTGGCGTCTACAACAATTTCCCACCCACCGGCGCATCTAGGAGGACGAAGATCGAAAGAGTGCGTCGTCTGGGAAGAGAAAAATCAAACAGAAAAATGTGAGAACAGTACATTGCACCCCAACGTGCTCGGCAGCCACCGCCATAGCCCTCGGCCAGGCGTGGCTGTGGCCTGGCGTGGCCACGCTCTGCCCCCCGCCGCGCTCCCCCACTGTCCCCCACCACGCTCACCCACTCGGCCGGCGGGCCGCCGCCTCGCCGTGCTCGCTCGCCAGCCACCGCCCCCCGCCGACACGCTTGGCCAGCGGGCTGCCGCCCAGTCTTCTCTCTGCTGTTGCTTGCTCTCTGTAATCTTTGAATGAGTACAAATGTAATAATGCTACTGCTCTATATATATATATATATATATATATATATATATATATATATATATATATATATATATATATGAGCACAAATGAAAAATGCAATAGTAAAATATAGCCTATGGTGAAATACAATAGAAAAAGAAATAGGGAGAAATAGAGGCTAAAAAATAGAGGCTATTGCTAGAGTTCGGAGTATTTTTAAGTTCCAAAGAAAATAGAGGTAGCCCCTATTTAACCTTTGGGGATCTAAAATAGGAATTATTACTGGAGATGCCCTAAGTTGTAAATAAATATCTAAAAGATACCAAAATTTACATTATAAAATGTATCTCGATACCTTAAAAAACCATAAAATTTCTCGTCCAATTAATTATTGTTAAATGCCAGCACAAATAATACCAACCCACTCTTAGATCAGCTGTAGTTTTTGTATTCAGATCCAACAACATGTCATGCTAGCTTGAAATACAGCCGCTGGAGCTTGAGATCTTCTCGTGGAGATAGCTAGGCAGAGTGTCCACAGAAAATGGAGTATACTTAGCTTAGTTCCCTGCCGGGAACAAGTGGACATGCGCTAGCAATTAGGCAAAGCTAGCGACAGGGGAGAACGATAGATCGATCCAGGCGTCGCCCACGTGGTGACCGACGGCGATATGATCAACGGAGACGCCAGGCTGCAAAACAAAAATTCTGACCGAAGACTAGCTACGTACACACTCTCCAAAGCTAGCCTCGCTCGCTCGATCGATTGCTACCACGTGAACGCAGAGAGGGATGTCTGAAGAAGAAGCAAGATTCTTGACGACTTGGTCGCGTGGATCTTCAGAGGCGTAACATGTGGCAGTTTGGCTCATATACTGTCAGACATATTGTGTGTCAATAGTCGCCATGAGCTTTCGCCGTCAAAAATCAGCTTATCACTTGAGTTTATTAGTGATAGATAAAATAAGATGAATTATTATAATATGATTAATTAAACATTAACTACTATAATCTTAAAAAATAGATATATTTGATTTTTAAATAAATTTTTATATATAAAGTATTTAAAAAACACAATCTGTTAGTTCAGGAAGCATGATTAAAAAAGAGAGAATATAATAGCTAAGCTATAAGTTGATACAAACAGTGCTTTACTTGGCAGCTGGCTTCAGTAAATCTGAATTCTGATTTGTGAACAGTGGATTCATATTACCATTTGTGCATATATCAAACATGTGCGAAATAACGGGAAAGTTCAGAAGAGGACGCAGGCGTGTCGTAAAAACCGATCAAGAAAGATGACTCTGTCTTCCAAAGGATCAATCTGAATGGATGGCTTCTCGTAGTGTCGTTTCATTCAACTGTGCGTGTCATTTGCTTTCTCGGGAAGCATAGTACTATCAAAGTAACATGCATCAACTCATCAAGTGCTTCTCCAGCTAGCAATCATCTGGTTACAGTAGAGAAATATCCACGCATACATTTTAGTTCTCCTGTAAAGATTAGCTTACTGCAAATTATCACCAAATCACAGGCATTAATTCCCCTGCCTTCCATGCATCCTGTGAACATGGGCAATAATTAATTTTGACAACTATTATATGTAAAAAAAATTGCATGCCATATTTAAGATAATATACACAACTTGTACACTATGTTATCTATTTAGTTTTTTTCAAGTATATATCTGTACATTATTAATTGAACACTCTAACGCTTATTACTAGAAAAATCTACCATTGATCAGCTGAATCGTAACAGTATATCTAAAATTCATAGTTCTGAAATTCGGAACTAATAAAGATAGAGTTGTACCTATCTTGGACTTTTAATTTAAAATTTTATAAATTTACATCTAAATTTTGAAATTACTAATTAGCATGTTGTACAACTAATATCGACTCCAAACCAAGTACAACTCCATATATAACTAAAGGAGCTCCCATGTTAATTAGAAAATCTAGCCATGGATCAGAAATATAAATCATATTATCGTGACCGTAGATTTAAAATTAATAATTTTGAAATTCAAAATTAATAAACATAGAGTTGTACCCATCTTAGACTCTCAATTTAAAAATTTATTAATTTACATCTAAATTTGAAATTACTAATTAGCATATTGTAACTATTATGGACTCTAAACCAAGTAGAACTCCATATGTATTAATTACAAATTTTAGAATTATTAAATCATCGAAAGGTTATAGCTGGGATTTCAAAACGAATACAACTCACGTATTAATTCCTTATTATTAAATTATTAGATCAAGAAAATTTATAATTGAAACTGTAAACTTATATTTATTAATTAAAAAATTTTAAAATTATTAAATCATAACAATTATATCAATATAATTAGGTACCTTTTAGATAAAATATTCATTGCCCCTTCAAAGTTGACATGATCTCTTATTTGCCCGGGGACTAGACGAGAATCCACCGTTGCAGCTACTACAATAGTATATTCCATAGTCCTCTCTTCATGAAAAATAGTTGCTACTTGTGATACGACCGATCCAAGCGCTAGCATCGGACGCTCCTGCAGTCATCGGACCTTCCTAACTAAAAGCAATGGTTAGCCATGCCAATCCTTTGCCACGGCGCATAAGCAGCCCCAGTCGGCTTCACTAACGGACTCCATGGAGAATGCGCGTGATCTCCATCGATTTATCAACTCAAGCATCTCCATATTTCTTCTAGATTGTTTCACATCTTTGAAGCAATTTTCTAGTTAATTTGGAAGAAATGGAATGTGTACTACAATATGGACAGCCCCTCCCACCCTGCAGTATTTCACGTAGCGATTAGCTCTAACATGTGATTTAATTAAGGACGCAATTAGCGATATCCTAGCGAAAATGTCCAACAGTGTTTTGTCACTTATGAAGAAACGATTTAGAAGTTTCATCACTTGGTGAAAAATATTTCACCAAAAATTATTTTAGATATTTCATCACTCGGTAAAAAATATTCCAACCAGATAAAACATTAAAAAAAAATTGTAACACCAAGGAGCCAATACGTGAAACATGAGAGAAAACCAAATACAACATAAAAAATGGTTATCGAGCACCTTTGAGACGGTGGAGGGCGCGACGCACGCCTTTGATCGTTTGACGAGATAGGGTGCATCATGTGCAAATGCAACATCTAGTTGAACTGAGTGGAACGCTCGAATTCAATAAACTACAACAAATGTAAATAGTTGATTGCAACAAAAATCGTCAATCCTCTACTCTGGTAACCAGATCTGGACTTTTCAAGCCCGTGGAAGTGCTCGGACACTCTGGAGATAAAGCATGCCTTGGAGACGTACTTGAGGCCGGGCATGGTATCATCAGTGTCCACAAGCGTGTGGCACAGAGGGTAGCTTCACCTTAGACTTGAGCCAACAGTTGATGCAGCTAAGGTGAAAGGCATGGCGGCGGTGCAGAAGGAAGTGGAGCCAGGCACACCACGCATTCCCAGCCTCTGCTAGGCCCTAGGGAGAGCTATGACGGTGATGAAAGACATCGCCTCGACATTGGCTTTTGATATTGTCGCTTCCTAGAGCAGCACACGGGGATCCTACTGGCGAAGCGGTGAGCGTAGGGGCATCTGGTTTCTATTTTGGCTCGAACGTATGGTGGAGAGCGTTTCCATTTAATCCAGTAATTCTCTGCTCTTATAGCAACAACTGTTGGAATTATTAGTGGGCTTAGGACTCAATAGGAGAATAATTCCTATAAAAATCTCAAAAGCCCACCTTATGGAGGTATGCATATAAACTTTTGTACCACCTTGCTTATTCTAAAAGTGGGAAACTTTCTTAAAAGGTGAGTGCTCTCCTAGCCACCTGAGCAATTTGTGGTGGAGAGAACTAGAGAAACACACGCGCGTTTGCTTACTGGGCTTGGGTCAGGGGACGCGCACGTGACATACGAATGAATGGTCTGCCAAAATTGGTTACTTATGATTGCGCAAACGCAGCTTTCTTTTGCAGTTTTGTTTTGCTGCATTTGCATTGGACTGATGTGGAGTCTGAGTGGGTTACGTGCGACTTATCCGGTTAGGTTACATGTTATGGAAGGCGTCCTAATCACATAACTTATAAATACCGAACCGTCACCTTTACGCAACACACGCGAAACCAATTTAGGGTTTGCCTCTCCTCTATACTACGCCGCCACACGTCGTCTATTTCATCTTGCTCGTTGACGTGTACCGGCGATCGGGAAAGCAGGTCTTCAGAACCATCGTCCTCGTGAAGTCCTATACCGGAAGAGGGCGAATAAGGTTTTTAGGAAGCGCTCCGCGCAACTGCTCGTTGTTTGTCCACCACGGCTCATCTTCCTCTATGTTCGGGTGCTGTGTGTCGTCATCAACATCCTGTACTGCGCGTTGTACATACGGTGCGTGCTACTGCTCCGAGCCCTCCTCCTAAATAGAATCATCGGAACATATTCATCATGTTTTACGTATCCAATCTATTCATGTATTGTTCTGTTGTATACATGTCTAGATTATATGAAATGGTTCTGCTAGCTTATGCAATTAATGTTATGATTTATTTATGAAATAAACTAAATTTATATATTCTTATTTTTCCAACAACTCTACGGAACAACTGAAATATTTTTTTTTGCTACAGTTGAAACAATTCTCCACTACAACTGAAACAAAATTGTCACTACAATGCAACAATTTCAAACTATAGCTGAAACAATTGTTTGCCCCTATTAAAACATTGGTCTGCAATATTTGCAATTAAGACAAATAAACCGATAACTCTGTTGCAAAAGATTAGTAAGCTTAATGCAACAAAAAATACCTCTTACAATATAATCAAATGAGCACACTGCAACAACAAGAATATAATTCATGCAACAGTACACGAGGAGGACATTCTGGTCTAGCTCACTAGCAGTGGCAACATGCTTTTTATGTCTTCTGGGCGCTTAGCCATCTTTATCTGCCACTCTAGCTCTCCTGGACGCCATTGATTGTGTAGCTGGAAGCTTCCTTTCCTGGTCGGCAACTGAGCAAAATCACCGCAGAGAAACGTTGGACGACGGCCATTGGCTTCCGCAAGTAATATAGGAAAGTAACAACAAAAGAGGAATAGGAGTAAACCAGAAATGATGGGCAGCGTCCGACGCCATCGGACGTCTGTTCCTGTAGCATTATCCTGTTTGCCCCTCATGACTCATCGTAGACAAATAAGACATCACTTGAATTTTACAGGGGCAAATAAGAAATCATCATCCCTTTTAACCCGAATTTCTGAATTAAATTTAAAAAAATACTAAATTGAGACTCTAATTTGAGAACAAGTCAGTACTTATTAATTCTGAATTTTTAGGTAAGGAAAAAAAGACAACCAAAAAAAAGGATGGATTCTATATGTAATTCTGTATTTACTGATTTCAAGTTTTTGAACTATGACTAATATACAAATTTTGTCCTTGAAACTTTAAAACAAAGTCTATATATAACTTTCAATAAATTTAATAACCAACATATTTATAGCATGATTAAATTTTTTACTTTATAACAGTGTATATGCAACATAGGTTGATGACTAGTATACTTAATTATTTGACTGTTTAGATATACCAATATTATGTTATCTATTAAGACTATCTCCTGATCAAGTGATGGCTTCCTTCTCTATCCGCTCTCTTGCGTACTTTTACCTCATCAAAAATTCTACATGGCATTTTCTCGTAGACGCAGACATCGTGTCATTGTTCACAACTGGACTAAAGTGGTCTACTATATGAGGCACATTAATGGGAGGGTTCACCCCCTGTCGGTCTCCAAGCCTCCCTTTTTTTTTCCATTCTTCAGGAAGACGCATGATCTTTCATCATTCTCGATCGCTGTCTCTCTTCCACAACTTTTCTGCAAAGGTCGGAAAGGAGAGCGCCATGCGTGGTTTGCCACAAACTCGTTTAATCCATGCCTTGGATGACCATAACCATACTGCTTGTGCTACGTGTTAGTGCATGTCTCAATCCTCTACCCGTTGGCTTTTCCCAAAAAGCTGGAATCTAATCTGTTGCATGCAGTTTCGGACGTCAGAAGCCCCTCTCTCTCTCTTAGACTGCCAAATGGCCTAAATTAATGCCTGGTGACCTATCTGTTTGTTGCTTCCAAACTTTGAGTGTGATACGCCGCTGCATTATTGCAATAATTCTGTCCTCGCTAGATATCCTATCTCCGTTTCATATTATAAGTCGTTTTGATTTTACTCAAAGCTAAATTCATGACTAGGTTTATAGAAAAATATAGTAATATTTTCAACACAAGAAAAATATGCTATAAAAATATATTTAGTTTTGGATTTAATGAAACAAATTTATTGTTGTAAATATTGGTATATTTTTCTATATATTTAGTCTAACTTCGAGTAGTTTGACTTTGATCAAAGTCAAAACGACTTATAATTTAAAATAGAGGGAGTATATCCCTCTCCCTTATCTGTTGGCTGCTGCTGATGCTGGATGTTTCTTTGTTTTGTTTAATTTCCTCCAGGCTCTACAGTAGACAAGATCCTTCAGAAAAAGAAGGGACAGCATGTCCTTGGGAGGATATGTTAAAGAGAAAAAAAAAAGGCAGCCTTTTTTGTGATATATATGCTGACAAAAAGATAGGCATATTGTATATTATGATAAATTGATAATAGGCTTACAACGTGTTGGAGCTAACCGGACGATTGGATAGGTGTATGGATAGAGGAAACTGTTTCATAAGGATGAATTAAATATTATAATTCTAACAAATAGATTTAGAAAAAGTTGTTTAAACAATGTTTATCTAGAAGGTTTTAGAGAAATCATACTTTTAAAAAGTGGCACAAATAATAGAACGTTGCCTTATTGAAAGGTGAAGATATAGGTTGGTCAGTTTACTCCATAAAAGAATTGGACAATTTCAAGGATAGAGTAACTTTAAACTAATTTTCCTACTTCTTCTATTCTATAATATAGCTACCTTTTTAGTTTGAAAGATAGCTATATTTTAGAACAAAGCGTATATAGATTATCTTCTCTTACTATACGGCAGATATATAATAGCATAAGAATTAGCATATTCGTAATCACAAGAAGAAAGAACAATTAGCATCATCATGAAAATTTTTCCTTTAATTTTCTTTAATTCGCCAAGCTTTATAAGGAAGTTTGAACAAATAGAACAATGATGAATGAAAAGAAGAAACTTTTTTTAGTTAAAAAAGAGGCATACGGTGAATGTGGCATATGCTTGGGTACCAGGCTACCAATTCATATTGTTCATATACATTGTAAATTCAATAAATAAAATTTCGAAGATCTGGTTGGTCCTAAGCAAAGGGAAAAAACATGGAACTTCGGACGAATGTGGGTTATTCGATCTTTCTTTTTTTTTTCTAAAATTACAAACAAAATCTCTTCCAAATGAACAAACAAAATACTCAATATTTCCATTAATTATAAAGACTACTTATCTTTTTTATTAATTGTGACCTAAAATAAAGTGAAAATATTAAGTATATTGCTGTATACAACTGTACATGCCCCTATGTACTTCCTACGGTCATGAAAACATATTGTTTTGGACATGTTTAAACCCAAGCATTTAACCTTGACACGATCAGTATCTTTTAAATATTTATATTGGATTTGTGCAAATAATATGTGTACATATATTTACCTCAAAAGCTACATTCACAATATTATAAATTTTTTATGGTTTGTTAAGATTTTTTTCTAGAAATCAACTCTGTCAGAGTTGCATCTTAAAGACCACATTGATGGTTCATATTTTTGTGCCTAGAAGAGTACATGCGATGCAACATTTCTTGGGTTTTTGTTGGTATTTTTTGTTAGTTAATTTTCAAAAAAAGTACTTTTTTCAGGGTTTCTCTTTGCCAGCAGCCAAAGTATCCAAAGACAAAGTTTAGAAACCATTGTGACATTGCAAAATTTCCAAGCTGCCAAACTTCAAAAATAAGAACTCCAAAGCCACGTCATGGAATTCCAGCCTAGGTTTCAATCACCACCACAAACAACAAATTAAAACGGGTACTAGTTCTAAAATTAATGACGTGATAGAATAATATTACAAACAAAACATACCTCATGCATGCACCATGGCTAGATTTTAATTTGCTAGCTAGATCTATAATTAGTGTCCTCACAACAACAGAAAAATCTTCAAGGAGAAGAAACAAAACAGTAGCAACGCTCCTTGACTAACCAACCAATATAATTGTACGCGTCCTTGCACACCCAAGTAATTAACAACTCACTAATCAACGTCATTAGCACACTAACCAACAATTACGGCAGAGATTATCAAGGAGAGGGCCGGGAAGGGATCAAAGGAGCAGCCAAAGCGGTGACCGGATAGCTTATTCTCCCCATCACGCCGAGACGTCGACGGCAAATGATTTCATAACTAATCCTGATGATTAAATCTAATCTAATGGTGATCTAAGCCGGCCCGGCTGGGTGTAATTAAGCATCTGACGAGCCAGATAAAGATATCACAACCTTTGATTAAGTAATTAATTAGGAGACATTTTAATCTAACTATAGCTATGACCGGGTTAATTTGGGCCCCAGCTGAGCCGCCCAAGCTACGAGGACCCTGTAGCGATACGATCGAGCTACTCGGCTAAAGCTTAGTTTAATTAATTGTTAATTAATTAACGCCTCCCCTCTTAGTTTACACCACTAATTGGGTGTTTACCGCGTCCCACGTGGCTCTCTCTCGGCCAGGAATTGGTTCTACGACCATTTTGTCTTTGACTTAGGTGATATAACCGCTGCTAGTATGCGCCGGTAAATTTTTTTCCCCCTCGATGGTAACGAAAATTCCACCAGCTTACTGCAATGATTCTCTTTTTCTCCTGGCCACGTTGCAAAGCAGCAAAACAACGCTTTCAGGCCAATGTCATGTAGCTTTGTAGGTCTCTGTATATGACAAAAAAAAATTTAAAAACAATTCATCAACTAACATTTTAGGCCCCTTGAGTGTCTGAAGGGCAGAACCTGATTTGATTTTAATTAATTCTAAATTCATATGGAATAGCAATATACAGCGATATAATCGAGCTACTCGGCTAAGCTTAATTTAATTAGTTATGTAATTAATTAACGCCTCCCCCTCTTAGTTTACACCACTAATTGGGTGTTTTCTACGTCCCACGTGGCTCTCTCTCGGCCAGGAATTGGGTCTACGACTATACGTATACGTGGTACCATTTTGTGTTTGACTAGGCGTGAACTGAAAGGTGAAGCCGCTGCAGCTGCTAGTATATATGCGCCGGCAGAAATTTTTTTTTTTACTCCATGCCTTGATGGTAACTTTTGGCACAAGCAAAAGATATTTTACTTAACAGTTTTTTACGGCGTAGAATTTTTCTTTTACTAAACACTCACACGCATACACACGTACGTACATGTTCCAAGAGCGTGGGGATGGATTTACTCCCTCCGTACCACAAAAGACTTTATTTTTTCTCCTTTTATCTGTTCCAAAAAAATTATATTTAAAGTAATTATTACATTGCTAAAGTGAAAGACAAATATATTAGAGTTTATGAAAGTAGAGCACAAATACAGTAGAATTTACTAAAATAATGGGGACAATTGTAGTGAAGTTTTGATAAATTTAAGGTTATTATACTGTTTTTAAGTTTTGTATTGATATATGTGATATGAAAAGAAATAAAGTCTTTTTAAGCATGTTTAAATACCGCGTGGTTAGGGATAAATAAACCTAGCTAGCTAGGTGAATATATACCTCTAAAAATCTGATGGTATACAGGCTAACTTCAAGAAATATTATTTTTAGTAATAATTTCTTCCATGTTTATATGATTAAAGCACTGTCTAAATCTAAAGTTAGGCTTAAGCTACTTCCTCGTTTACAATGAACATGTTTTTCAGACCGTTAAGCGATATATCTTTTACAAAAAATTTATAATCTTAAAAAATCAAATAAATTTATTTTTAATTTACAATAATTAATAATTAATACTTAATTAATGAACTTTCACATCCTAACCTCTATTATAAACGCTGCCTAAAGCCTTGATCTGTACATTGCTTTAATTAGGTAACCAAATGACTTCTGTTTGTCTCGAATTTTCAAAGGTAGGAGTAATTTTTTTTCTTAAAACAAAACAAACAAACTTCCGTCGTCTTACTGCAAAGATTCTCCTTTTTTTTCTGGCCACGTTGCCAAAGTAGCAAAACAACGCTTTCATGCCAATATTGTTATGTGGTTTTGTAGGTCTCTGTATATGACAAAAATTTTAAAAAGCTATTATTTAACCTATAGTACCAGTTAGGCCCCCTCGAGAGTCTGAATGGGAGGGCCTACTGGTTTGATCAAATTAATTATTAATGCTAGATTCACATGGATATAGCAATATACATGAATACACTGGTTTTCCTTTTCTCTAAAGAAAGGCACCAGTACTGACTAGGTTTTACTTTCAATAAAATTCAGTGAAATTTATAGATTTATTTATTATTTCTATCTCTGGAGAGTGCCTTGAAGTGAGTATTTGTGGAAATGTGCATCTTCTATATATATAATTACGCAAAAAAAATGCAATCTCTCTTTTGAGATGGAGAGAGATATATAGACAGCGCGTGCACGCGTCCAATATGAAATTTGGAGGATTCCTGACCAAGAAAATTTTATCACTTTCCCCAAGACCCAAGAGGGGAGCAAGATCGAGATAATCAAGATATGATGTACCAGAAATATCAAAGATAATTGCACAAGTACTGTAAATACTAGTACCACATACGTGTAAAATCTCAATATCTTTAAATCCTCTAAATAGGAAAAGAAAGAAACTCAAACAACCATGTGTTCCCTCCACTCCTGTCCAAGTTTGTGCCTACCACATAAAGAGGCAGCAAAAAGCATCACGAAGAGGAATATACATATACCCCTCCATAATAAAGGGAAAGATAAACATCCACTTTATAATTTCGCTGCATTTACCCCTTAAATCTTTTAGACGAAATTGCAACGATAGAAAAATAAACATTTTCGGGAAATTGAATCCACAAGAAATTAACCTCTTAAATCTTTTTTGTGCACAGTTATGAACACAAATTGTGAATTTTCTACAGCACCTGCAATACCATGCATAGAGGTGGGCATTCGGCCAGACCAAAAATTTCGGTCTTGGTCTTTTGTCTTTAGGGACAATTCAGTTAAAAAAAAATAAGACCAAAATAGTGTGTAAAATTCTCAGGACCGACCAATTCGATCTCGGTCTCGATCATGGCCGAAATATGTCAGTTCTAACAGACAGATTTTGCAATACTATATAGATCATATCACAATTCACAAGTAAAAAAAAAAACCAAATGTGTTCGCCGGCTGTCGAGCTCGTGCTTTAGGGAGGGGAGACGGCCGATGGGGACAACGGCCAGCGCCGACGCGGGCGGCGGCTGGCGACCGTGCGCATCGGGTACAGGGAGACATCGTCGATGACGAGGAGCAGAGGCTAGAGGGCGCCGTCAACGGCCGTAACCTGCAAGCACTTGGCGGAGGTGGGCAAATAGGGTGGGGATTGGTCGATTGGAGTACTGGACAAGCCAATAAGATTGAGTGCTTGCATAGGGTTTTACCTGGCATTGGAATTTGGCCTGTTGGTCATATTTGTCCGAAATTCGATTAACTGAGGATGGTAACCAAATTGACCGAACAAATTTTAGTTATCTAGCATCTGAGACCGAAATTCTCGATCTCGGTTCCAGTCTTTTCGGTTCGGTCTTTTAGTTCTTTTTTATTTTGCTCACCCCTAACCATGCACATGTTAGGTGAAAATACTCATTTTAGTGTCTTTATGTAGTTGTGCGAGGTGATATGTGAAAGTAAAAAAAACAAAATTATCAAACTCGAGATGGACTATTAATTAGTATATATACTAGCCTAGCGATGACACCACCCATTAACCACCCTTTCTGTGGTTTGACCTTTGATGCTCGCAGTTAGCAAAAAATGCAAAAGACACTAATCTCTATCATGGCATGTCCCGTAAATACTCCCAAACATGCAGGGGTATTTTCGTCCACGCGCCTCCCCAGCTATAAATGCACGGCACGCAAACTATTCCCTCTTCTCATCGCCGCTCGTCGTCTCCTCCTCTGCTCGCTTCTCTTCGCCTCCTGTCCTCTCCTCTCTTTGACCTCCGCTGCTCCGCCGCCTCCGCGCGCAGAGCGGCCATGACCAAGGTGCACCCCAACATCGCGGCGGTAGCTGCGGCGGCTGTTGATGCTGCTGCTCCGTCGGTTGTGGTGGAGGAGAAGGGGGAGGCGGTGTCGCTGACGGTGTGGCGGCGGTCGCTGCTGTTCAACGGGAAGGGGTTCACGGTGTTCGACGGCGCGGGGAACCTCGTGTTCCGCGTCGAGACCTACGCCGGAGGCTCTCCGAGGGAGGTCGTGCTCATGGACGCCGACGGCCGCGCCCTCCTCACCATCCGCCGCAAGGTACGTGCTCTTCTTGGGTGCTCTGGTTTTGGTGCCCCATATATGGTCATGGCCATGGCCGCGTGCTCTGTTTCTTGGGAGGAGGAAGAGATGCTGATTCGTTTTTTTCGATTCGTGTGGTCTTTGCAGAAGCTGAGCTTGGCCGACGAGTGGCTCATCTACGACGGCGACGCGGCGTCGCCGTCGGCGCCGGCGCTGAAGAGGTTCACGGCGCGGCGCCACGTCAGCCTGCGCCCGACCAACTCCCTCGCGCACCTCTCGCCGGCGCGACAGGCCGGGGCCGCCGCGGCGCCGAGCGGCTGCCGGTACGACGTGGAGGGCTCGTACGCAGGCCGCTGCCTCGACGTGTTCGCCTCGGCCGGCGCCGGAGAGCAGCGGCGGCGCGTGGCGGCGGTGTGCAGGAAGGAGGCCGCCGTCGGGCCGGACGTGTTCCGGCTGGTGGTGGAGCCGGGCTTCGAGCCGGCGCTCGCCATGGCCGTCGTCATCCTCCTCGACCAGATGCACGCATCGTGAACAAAAGCTCCCTGCCGCTGCACGAATCTTACAGCTCCCCTGCACCACAGCTGTGTGCCAACAGGGAACAAAAGCTCCTTGATTTCTTCAGAGCTCAAGACACCTTCTTTTTAATGCTTCAAGATTAGCAAGTCATCAATCACTCATGAGCTGAGATGATTAATCAGTAGCTGGTTGAAGCATTTTTTTTTTAATTTAAGGGTGTGATGCTAGCTTCTATGATTTCGGGTTCAGGATTTAGGGTTAGGAATCAGACGGTGGATGGCTATTCAGAGGTGTTCTATAAGTGCCATGTTTTCGGATTTTAAGTTAGTGAAAACATAACTGTGCACTTAGGGAGCAAAGGTTGGTAGGGCAGATGATCCAAGATCTTGTATGTATATGAAGTTGTAAATCCCACCCTTTTTTTGTTTCCTTCACAAAGGAAATTTCTACTGCTTGTCTGATACTACACCTTTTAATAAAGCTTTAAGCCTGGTTTCTCCAACTGTTAATCTGATATGTTTAATTAGGTTTATGTGTTATCTTACTATTTTTGTTGTGTAATTTGATTGCTTCATCTATATTTGCAAAGATGAGGAAGATAGTGCTCTAGAAGTTTCTACACTCTTAGATTTCTTCTGACATGAAGCTAGCTTGAGCTTTCAGTCGGCAAGGGGAAAAGGCGTGTCTTGTGATAAAGTATGTTTGGAGAATTAATTCTTCTTCCTTTTCGGACACTGTTTGTACATAGTTGAATCTTCAAAGTTAAGTAAGATGAATTATTAGTGCATGATTAATTGATTATTAATTATTATAAATTTAAAAAAATAGATTTAGCTGATTTTTTAATATATATATATATATATAAAGTATTTAAAAACACATATTTTAGTTTAGTAGTTAAAAAACATACTAAAAACGAAAAAATAAGCTTAAGCGATAAGCTAATTTAAACGGTGCTTAAATTCGGTTAGATGGAGATTGTTGGTGTGTTAGAAAACGGAGTTGACTTAATTTGCCCAAAGGAACAAAAGTAGGCAAAGAAACGTCACCATTTTTTTCCTATAAAAATTGAGAAGGAAAGGATCAAGTTTCTTTATTTTCTGCTGGTTCACTGCGTTCCAAGAGAGCAAAAGCAGATTCTGTTGTTAACATGAAGAAATCGATGAAGTAGACAAAAATCAAGAGATGTGTACGTCAATACTTATATTCCTAGCTTATGCAACTAAACAGGCTAGAAATAAGGTCGGAGCAAGAAGCATGAGTTAGGAAACGCCTCAAACTAAGCACTAATTTTAAATAAAAGATACTGAAAACATACTCAACAAGACATATGCATTTTAAGGATTAAAATGGAGTCCACATACTCAAAAAAATATACGAGTGGGTAACTCGCATAGCAAGATAAATGTCGATTCGTTCCTCGATGAAACAAGGACAGAAATGCAGGTTGCGAATTGAAGTTGGCCACTCCACCGACCGAATTGAATTGAATTCATCGCGAAAACGACCTAGCAGAACGCTAGCTAGCTGGGCTGATTTTTGTCCCCTAATTCTCAGCAGAATTTCAAACCAACACAACGTACAGTAGTAGTACATGATGAGGGCGTATCTTGCGAGATATTTTTTTACAACATCTCTTCCTCCTGCGCGCGGCTGCTGCTTAGCGGGCAGAGATAGAAATCTCGGCGGTTATCAAACTGGTATTTACGCACCGGCCAGAACAATGTGAATTTGAATTTCAAATTTTAAAAACACCATGGATATAGGTATACTAATGTGTTTTGTGTGTCAGATTTATGAACAATTACACATTAGCCATATCGAAAGTTTGAATCAAAAACTGTAAATAAAAAACCGGCTAACGACCGGTTACTAACACCAATGACAGTTACCGGCTTTTAAAGTTAGGAGTTTGAGCTTCAAATTTTATCCAATAAAATCGGACGCGACTACGGATCAGGCGTCCGATTTTTCACAAAAAATCAGGTGTTGTTTCACTGCTTGCAGAAAAATGTTTCACCGTTAGGTCAAAAATATTTCAAACTATTAAAATGACGAAACACAGTTGAATCACACAAGAAACATCGATCTCTAACTGTCAAAACATTAATAAATCCACAAGATCCAAAGACAAAAAAGAATGAAACAACATCAAATCCCACTACAGCATTTTGATCCAATACAAAGAAACACCGTGATATATTGGTCGAAACATTGGACATTTACAAATTGTATCGGTCTAGATCTGGCTTCTTCCTCCTCTCTAGTGGCTGGATCAGAATTTCTTCGATGACCTCGCGAGCTGCACCGTAATGACCCGGTGCTCTTTCCTATCGATGACCTCACTTTCCTTGTCATCGCGGCAACGGTCGCGACCACCTCCTACTCTGTCCGCCGCTTCGTCACAATGGGGCTGCTCCCTCCTCCTCTCTACCACAGCTGCAGTCGTCCTCCATGCCGCGCCACCGGCCGCAGTGGCCACTGCAACAGGAACACGACGTCGTCGCTACACCAAGACCTCAGTGGGAGAGAAAGGAGAGGAAGTGAGCCGGGAGACAAAGAAAGGAATTGCTGCTCTTACTTGATAGCTTAAGATAATGGAGAGAGCGAGATGAGTGAGAAGAGATAGATGATGAGTGACTTGGGCAGGCACCGGATCATTGGGCACTGATCGGGCCCCTACCGTAAGCATTTCGAATAAAATCTATATCCGCTAAGGTTTTTTCCAGAGAGACCAGTATTTGTTCAAACAATTTTGCTAAATAAAGTGGTGACATATCTTTTTTTTTCTTCCTTCAGTCACTTTTCTCATCTTGATTGGTAACTCTTCGTTACATGTAAGTCTAGTTTTTATCTCTTAGCTCTTTTTCTTGACTTTAATTCTTGTCTTTTTTTTCACTTATGTGTAAATTTACACTAGTATGTTTTTTTAAGGGAATCAACAAGGTAATCAGTCGTTGTTAGCATCAGTTCTCCTGTACAGTTAGCACTAAAAGAGATTACATTATAAGATTTGCAATTCACAGAGTAAAATTTGGAAAATAGCAGTACTAATATATGAAATTTCAAGCGTTGTATTTACTATTTTTTTAAATTAAAGCCACAAGTATAGACAGTCTCTCGTTCATAATGGTTTTCAATGCTGAAGCCAAAAAAAATTTTAGAGCTCAAACAAATCTAACTACGATAAGAAGAATTTAGCTATGAAAATGCTATTTTTAATATATACAGCATTACATTTCTACTGTGTTTTTACAGCTGACCTCGGGCGGTGGATCCGCCACTGATGGTATTGGAGGCGAGCGATTTAGGAGCATACGAGCGCGTTAAGCAGGAAGATCGACGCGCCGGCCGACGAAGCTCGCTGGGTCACACGACCTGAGACCGGCCGGGAGCTGCACAGTGCTGCGTCTATCTATGACGTCTCCGCGGTGTGATAACGAGACATGAGCTGCCGGCTGGGCTAGCGTGCTCTGTTTTTTCTATGGATTAGTGTCGGGTCTCTACGTCTTAATAGATCTATAAAAAAAATAATGGTTCTATGACGTGTTTTCATAGAGTGGTTTTGCAGGACGGTTATTTGGTTTTTTTGGGTGAAATAATTTTTTTATATGGACAAGTATGATGGTCGAAAAAAAAAAAGAAGGAATTTATTTTTAGATTAGTAGAAGAGAGATGGAATTGGAAACGGAAGGCGTGTCTTTAGACCGTGGGAAATGCGTGCCTGCCAGCCAAATCGTGTGCTTGTGCCGTGGCGTGTTGGCTGTTGCGGGGGTCAGCGCGCGTGAGGCAGGATTCGTCGTTGACGCGGCACGTACTTGGATAAGCTGTAGCTACTGCGGCTTGCGGCGCACAAAGGTAGGATATTTTCTCAAGGACGAATCCATCGGAATTGCTACGGCACATTGGGGCGACACCTTTTTGGGTGGATCTCACCAGAATTTTGCACCGTAGGAGCAATGTTAGCTCCATGATTAGGGTCGAGAGGTGGGTAAACTTCTTCAACCATTCATAAAGTAGAGAATTTTACGTCTATCCTTTTTCATTGATACTATGAAAGACACACATGCATAGACCGTCACGTATGTATGCATATCGCACTAACACACCGGTTAGCTTGCTTCATTTATTCTATTTATGTATTGTTTATGATTTAATGCTACTTTTATTTTAAAATATAGCTATATTTATAGTTTAAATTGGTAGCTATATTGTAAGAGAGATGTAGCACATCGCTTCTAGATTTCTTGATTTATGTTATAAAACTTATATAGAGTTCTAGTTATTGATATATTGCTTCTGGTCTTTATGTTTTACTTTATTAAAAAACTTACTCTCTCTATTCATAAATATAAGCATTCTTAAATAGTATTAAATCAAATTTTAAAATGTAGAGTGATGGCATAAGAATGATGTTACCATATTTATCGTTAAACAATCTATCACACTATGCAACTTTTTTAATTTAAAATAATTTATTTTAATAGATATTATTAGTAAAACTAGTATATTAAAGATCATATCAAAGTTTAAAAGTATTTACATTATATAAGTTAGTTATACAACGTGGATGCAAAACTTTCTTACTCGCTAACCACATCACCGGTACTGGAATTAAACGCGAAAAGTGCTCCTTTGAACAACACTACAGTGACCACTGGTGTGTTCCGACCGATTGCAATAATTAATGTTTGTGAAGCCTTTTCCTGTTCTCTCGCTGTCGAGAATCTCGTCTGGGACCGGAAATCAATAGGATCTGACTAACGGCTGAACTATGTCTCTCTCCTGCTCTGTGGAGGTAGACCGGTGAAGGTAGGAAAACATATCAATTTCACATAATTTAATATGAACAATACTCTTTTTCTTCCATTTCAAGTACAAGAATAAACCATTGGCACCATTCTTTTTTCAAAAATATACCCGTGTTGAGGTTGGACAAGTTTGGTTTCAGAAGTTTGGACAAGTTGTAGTACTTCAACATATGATGTTCTAAAGAGCGTGTCACTACTGTACCTACCAGCTTGTAGATTGCTCATATGAACAGTAATACAGGGGATAATATGTAGCTTTTCTTTTCGTAGTTTCTCACCAATGTTATGTTCATTCATGCTCCAGGATTTGGTCTCGGTTCCTTTGAAGTAATAGCAAAACCCAAAATGCAATCAGATCTCCAATTAAGCCGGAAAGATCATTACATCATGCCATTGGAGTGGCAGCTATGCTTGAAAAATGAAATGGGCCTTACAGCTCGTATACCTATCAGTGCCGGTGGCCTCGGCGCTTCACTGTATCTTCAGATAAGAGGAACTAGCTAAACACTCTGGGCTATTGATATGCATTCTATCTGACTAAGACTTTTGAGTTACATTTGTGAATACAAATTGCGACCAAGAGAAGATTGGCAGATGGCATCTTGTCGCAGTTTGTTTCCATCATTCCGTGCATTTATATACTACTATACACATGCACAATGAACAGTAACACCAGAAACAAGAACTGACATGTAAATGTACTGTAAGAACGTGTTGTTTTGTGAGTAGCTGTAAACACCTAACTGCTGGATATCCTCTCTGTAGTACAGACTTCTAGTTCAGAGCAAGCGATCTGCTAGAACGTATGCTTCTCTCTGATGGGGGACTGCATGTCAGATTATCAGATCAGGTGTAAGATGCGTATGCCTGTACGGAGCAAGAGAGCATAGGTACATGGCAAAATTAGAGCACCAATTTGGCACATGCATATCATAGAATATATTCGACCACTGTAGATATGGCCTTTGGACCCCCTCGCTCAAGCAAAGAGAGGGCAAGATCGCACTCGTGCCATTTCCAAAGCCCAGACGCCAGCTTCTGCAGCGTCTCGAGCTTCACCTCAGGGATCCATGTTGACGCAAAGTCGATCAGCAAGCCCACAAAACAGATAACATAGGTTCTCCATGTGACCTGGCCACATCCAAGCTCAATGTTGCCCTCCATTACATTGGCCATGAACTCCAAGTGTCTATCTACAACCCGTTGCCTCTTCGATGTGTATACTGAAGTATAAACTGGGGAGGTTTCTCCCACTCCCCAGATACTGGCCCCAGAAACGAGGAGAACATATGCCAAAGCAAATCCTTCGAAACTGCTGCACACTGGTCCGGCAGAACCCAGCCTTGCTTCACCAGCTGAAAGCAGCATTGTTGGCAGAATCTGCTCATACAGAAGACGAATCAACTTCATCCCACCAGCATGACAAAGCATAGACGCTGCAAGTGATGCTATCTGCTCTACAGAACATGAGGCAGAAGAAAGCGACATCCGACCAGACCTCAGAAGATGAGGTCTACTAGAGTCACATTCATTTGCTAGTGCACGGGCTCTCTCAATGACAACCTTGAAAATCTCTTCACATACAAAATAGTTGTCAGGAAACATCCGGCAGCATCGCGTGTAAAGTAATCCTGGCGATATAGAAAGCTGGGGACCTCTTTTTTGATGAGCCTGCCCCAGCAGACTAGTCACTCCTCTGTCTGCTACAAAGCAAGAACGCCCATCAACCAAAGGCCCAAGGAAAGATGAGAAGCAACTCCTGATCAGTTGAGCAATTGCATTTTTATCTCTGGTAAAGGGTGTCTCGGAACATGACAGGATGATATAATCATGCCATCGCCGAACTTTCTGTAACCACAATGCCCCTATGATTGGCATGCTAGGCCATGAACTTGATGTAGCACAAATTTCCACTCCTTTGTCAATGATTCCTTGTAAGTGATTAAATTCCTCCATCTTAACAGTTATTGATAAGCTGATAAGAGTTGCTATTGGTAATGGAAGCATTGGGATCGGTGGACCTGTAGGATTGAGTGACAAATAGCAGTTTATATGAGGCTTACATTTCAAGAGCTTAGAATGGAAGTCTCTTCATAAATTCAAGATAAATTTTCAATGGCATAACTCACATATGAAGACAATACATTACCTATTTACTTTCGCCTGTAAAGCACCTACTTGACATGAATGAGTAAAAATACAGCATTGAAGAGGCTAATACGATAACAGCAGTATAATTGTGGCATACAACACAGAACCACCATGACTCCTGCACTATAGCCACCTAAATTATTAAGACCTGAATTTCTGTCACTTTATATACACATTGCTGAGAGTTCTGTTATTAATTACTAAAGTAGAGGTAGGAGTAGATCCTAAAATAAATTTTATGCAATTTCTTACCTTTTTAAAAGAGTGGTCATGAATATGGGCATGCATGTGTTAGTATTTGTAGATCCTTTTTTAGAAAAACATTGTACCTTTGCATATGAGTATATGCAATGTGGGTGGTCTGTTGATCTCATATAATCATGTATATTAGTTTTAGATTTGAGCATAACAATTTACTTATTGCATTTATATTTTAGACATATTATATTTAGTTGGGATCTGCAACATATGGACATGATGTCAGTTTCTAAAAACTTTTTGAACTACAAATATGAATGAAAAAGTGTATTGTAGTTAAAACTTAAAACAGGCATTACAATCAAAATAAAACTCAAGTTTGATATCCAAAGCATGCCAAAATTTAAATGCCAAGCGGTGTTGGTGGTAGTGGAGAGTCTTCCATCCCACGACCACCTCCAGATTGGTATGATCTTTTTTTTTTTTGGGCACATGGTTTGGCTATTTGTGGATTGATGTTTCTTGCAAATTATATATATTTTTCCCAAGAAATATATACAAACTTATGATATGTATTTTTGAAAACTGTTGCAATAGATGGATATTTCGCTAGTAATTTCAAATGAGTTGTTTTCTCATAAACTTCAAATCATAAGATCCTGACACAGAAATTATAAGTAACATTCAAAATACAAACCTGAAGATTTAAAATAGAAAAGGAATTACATTTAAGACAAGGAGTTCTATTCCTAGTTGTACCTCATGAATTGTGAATATTGAGTATTACTCCTTTCTAAATAGATATCATTTTTAGAACATGCAAATTAGATTTTGAATTTTTGACCGCTAATATAAACAACTATATAGATTAGTACAAAAAAGAAGTTTGTCATAGAACTGCTTATATATCATTTTTTTAACTATAGATAACTGAAAAACATAATGATCAATGGTGTTCATTTGGAGACTGGTCCAACCTTAAACCGCGATTATTTACAAATAGAAGTGCTCTAATATATATTACATATTGTCTTTATGATTTGTTACCTCTTCGTACTGGTTCGCTGAAATAACATAGCATAAAAGAGAATGTAGGTCTTATAAGTTGGCTTCAGTTACATGTCATTCCAACCAATTAAGTTCACTCCCATGTTACGTTTTACATGTGTTTCAGTTATCTCATGATCCCTCAAGCATTCTCATATCTTATTTCAACCCAATCAGTTGATGACTGGGATCCTCTTTGTTAGCTATAGCTTACATAATTACAAATGTTACAGTTACTGGTACTGTTAACTTCAACTAAGCAGCCTTTCATTTTTCTTGGTGGGTTCTTTTTTCCATGCTCCAAGTTTGTTTATGGCATTCATTGCAATCGATCCAACGGCTGTTATTCCTCTTACCTCAAAGGAATTGATGGTTTATTAACTTGCTATTTAAAGCATGATTGCCTAATTAACTAAATGATCCCACCTACCATATATGAAAATTCAAATAAGCACGTACAGTTCAAATACTAATATTTCTATTTTAAATTCTGTGATCAAATCCCACAAATATAATCAAATTCGATATTTTTTAAAAAGAGGTGAATAAATTTTGCATTGAAATATTAGAGTGCAAACTATTTGTCAGTTTAGAAATTTCAATATAATTCATGTATATGAACAATTTATTTTTTTATTTATATTTTTGAATTGAGATTCCAAACCACTATCAGTTATTTGTTTCAAGTACCTTTTTTTTATAATTCTTAGCATTACACTTCTACTAGTGAATTTTAACATGCTAGAACATTGTCAAAAGCCATTATTAATTCTTGCATGCACAGTTAAGTTTAGACAGGATAATTAAGTGCGCTAATACTTTCTACTTCTTTACTCTAATTTATTAATTGAGAGAAGAAAATATATTTTTTGTAGGAAAAACAATCTTAATAATCAAGGGCCAAGATTTATTGTAGTTCTTACCACCATAGAGGTAAGTTGGAGTACCTACCTCTTTTTGGTGAAAATCATACTAAGCAACTGATGCAGCAACTAATGATTGGTTTGAAACAATTTTTATGTGCAGATTTATCTGTTAGATCAGTAACTGTAGTTTGAAGAAGCTATTTAATGTATATGTACGACATTCACGCCTACAACTATAACAAATATATCTTACGATGTACTCCCTCTGTTTCTTTTTATTTGACGTCTAACCAACGTCAAATAAAAGAGAATGGAGTATAACTTAAGTTGGTTGAAAATGGAAATAACCTGATGTCCAAACATCAAATAACCTGATGTCCAAACATCAACTACTGACATCAACTACCGAGGTCAACAAGTTGTAAGGCCACTGGAAATTAAAAAAAAAATAGAAACAGGGTAGCTTGTATGTAGCAAATAGAAATGAACCATTTGTATAGAAAGACATCAACATACGTGCTCGTGGAAAGATGTTAACATGAACACCAGCAGATGCAAGAGCTTCCTTGATATCAGACTCAACCGCAGAAAGAGTTGCAGCTGGACTGGGCCAGTCAGTTCCATTTAGCATAACTGGCTTCCATATGCCACGAGTAATTTCTGCTGAAAAATAGCTGACGATAGCAGCAACTGAAGCAGGCAAGAAATCCGCAAGATTCCTCAAGCCTGTAATAGAGTGTAATGGTATGCACTAGTAAATATGCAACAACAATGGAAAGTGAAAAATGCAGTTGATGTCTTTCAGTCTTGATAAATAAAAAGAATTTGCTGACAGCTGGAAGGTGAATTTTTATATAATGGTGTATAAAGGGAAAATGTCCATAGCGCCATAGACTTTTGGTAAATCCTACATAACTCTCGGAATTACAAGTACAAGAGCAAAGTCCACTTAAACCGGATCTTGCAACTGATATAAGCAGTTTTGATATAAGCAATTTTAAAATTCAAGATGAAATTTATACAAGTTTTAGTCTTGCAACTGAGTTAAATTGGTGATACTAAAAGCACAGAAGAACTTTCTTACTAAAGGCATTGGATTCAAGCTTTCACAGTGGAAAATAACTGGGACAACTTACGGGACAGAACTAAAACTAAATACTATGAATTGGAGAGAATTAAAAAACTTCATTATCAAAAAGAGGCTATTACCAGTTAAATGAAAGTGGAAGATTTAGTTTGTTTAGCGTGAATTGAAGATCAGAGTCAGGTATGGAAGTAAAATGCAGAATACTGAATAAAAACCTGTAATCAAGTCACGAGACGAAAGCCTCCCATGTGCGCAGGCAGCTAAAACAGTTTCCAGGACAAAAGGAACAGCTTCCAGCACTTCCCATGCAGTAGCTGGTGGCCCTTGGCATTCATCATCTTGTGCGCCAAGAGGTGAACCACTCATACTGGAGCTTGATGTTGATTGGGAACTGACAGGAGGGATGCCACTTTTTGACATTTTATGGCAGAAAATTTTCAGTATCTTATTGGCTAATTGGAGGATACTTTTCTTTTTGTAAGAACTAGAAAGAGTAGAGGCTATGCAAGCCTGATTCTGGAAATACCATGCCCGTAGCTTCGGAAATGAGTCAATGTACACTGATTTTTGAAATGATGGCTCTAACTGGAGTATGCTCTTTCTGCTAACATCACAGAGACTTTTCAAAGCAAAATGACTATTTCGCAGTAGCAGGAGAAAATCCAAACTGAGCTCTGAGCAAACAAATACTCCATGTTTTGATAGCGCATACTCTATAGGGGGTCGATGAAATTTCCACAAGCGAAGAAGACACAGGAAAGCACATGAGAATACTGAGTACACAGAAGCCTCTTCAAAACTACAACTCCTATGATCAGATGGAGGTAATGATCCAAATATTTCACATAAAGGCATTAAAATGGCAGCTAGTTCTGGAACCTGAAAAGAATATAAATTATATAAAATCCAGCGCACTGAAATTTGCTTTAGTAATTTAAAATACAATTCCAAAATTTAGCAATTCATCGTCTCTATGAAAACATTGTCTTCCCCCTTGGGGCTGAGTTTTTTTCTATGAAAACATTGATTTCCTTACCAAGCCATACATTGAGAGAATATGAACCGCGTCAATCGAAGAAATCCCAGATATGAGAGCATGCAGCATAGGCATGTGATGTATATAGAAGCCATTTGATCCAGAGTCTAGGGGTAGCAATGTTGACAGCAACTTAAGCACCATTTGGATAACATGTTCCTAAAAAAGCACAGGAAAGCCGCATTAAATCATTTTCAAAGGCAGTAATAGTCAGTAGTCAAACATATTCTAGAGCTCTTTTCACACCGAAAATTGTAAAATAGGACAAGAACATTTGTAAGTGCCATTCTTCCTATTTCTGCCATATCTTGTCCTCAAAGAAATCATACCTGAATGTTCCAGCCATGAAGAAGGGATGCTCCACACAGAATCTTAGAAGCCGCCAACTTTTCCTCATCTGACCCACTTACTGCAAAAGGTTGCAATTTCTCCAACTCTGCTAGGCTAAAATAATCAAGTAGGAACAGTACCATTTATAAGCTAGTGAGCAAACATAACAAAACCCAAAATACTCTGAAGGAATTGAATTTTACAAGCCCATGATTCATCACCTAGAAGCAGGTGTAACCATAAGTGCATCCTTAAGGCCCATAAGGGGTGACCCTTCCATTAAGGCTGACCAAGGGGATTCCTCGACAGCAGAGGTATCTTTAACTGGAACAACATAGCTAGGCCAGAAATAAACAGATGTATCAACTAAATTCCTTGCTATACAAGCATCCACAATAAGATGTAGCATATTCCCCACTGCAATTGAAGAATGATTATCAGAGAAAGATAATTGTTTACTAATAAGAACTGCATAAGGAAAAATACTACATATTGTAATCAGTCTGAGATAACCTGCTTTAATAGAGGATCTGTCTTTGGAAGAATTGTGACCGTTCTCATTCCGATCCTTCAAAATAGATAAAGCAACCAATGCTTTCCTAGCTGCGCTATTTGCTGACTGCACTACTGATGGTGGAGGAGAAAGAAGACCAAAAAATTGCCCTAGAACCTGAAGTGAAGACAATAGTTCTCCTCTTCTAACAGAGACCATTCCACCTTCAAGCTTGTCAGACTCTTCCTTAAGAATGGAAGCAACAGACAAAGGCACAATAGCCAATAACATGCATAATCGAGAATGAAGGTGAGGAAATGGCCCTTCCGGAATGCCATCATCCTAGTAAACAGAAACAAAATTGCATTAAACAAATATTCTATCTTTCTCATCTGTTACATGTTAATAAAGAAAAAAAGTGATGTTTCAAAAGTTATCTTAACTCGTTGTATAAGCCGCAAAGCTGAAATCCATAGAGCTTGAAAGGTTTCTTGCCAGGTTGCTCGATTAAGAACTTGAAGTGTCTTGGAGAGTTCTGTGCCAACCAAAGGTTTCAAGTTTATAACAAGGTTATACGGTGGTTCAATCAACAGCCGAAAACGCTAGATCAACTTATTATAAATAAATTGTATATATTAGTACCTGTTAGAGCTTCGATTGACGATATGGTATCAAGATGTCTTCCGTCCATTGCATTCTCCATAAACATGTCAAAAGGTATCCAACAAGAGCTCTTTCCAGCGCCAGAGACACTGCGTGCAGCAGAACTGCAAGGCTTTGTACTAACAATAACTCCCAATAGTTTGCCCTTGTGTACTTGATGTCCTGTAGTAATAACTTTCCGTATATTCATCATCAAACTGTCCAGCAGATTATTTGCAGTTAAAAAATTTTTTGACTTAAGGGCACCAACAAGCTGAAGCCTCTGGAGCAAACTATTGAAATTTTCAGGTCTACCCTAGCACACCAAAAAATAAAAGGGTTTTTAGTCAGTGTGAAACCCAGGTAAGTGAAACTTTTAAGGATCAATTGTATTCTGGGGAAAATGTGTTCCAGCTTCCATGAAGGATTGGAACAACTAAATTCACGGCAATCAGGGAGGGGATGAAATGGCTGTGGAAACTAAAAACTCAAATTTTGAAGTATACAACTCACCCCAACTCAAAAAACAAGTTTTTCTCTGTTATTGGTGGTCTGATCTCTGTTCCGGAGCAATCTAACCACACTTAACCTGGTCCGACTCTGACCATTGTGGAGGTCCAGACCATCAGACTGTTTACAGCCCTAAAATCCTATGGTAAAAACCATTTTTTTTATCTGTAACAAGGATTGACTTCACCTATGGACTGCAGAAACTAGATGAGGTCAGGAAACTAACCTGAGAAGAATTTTCCAGATAAGAAATCCAGATCTAAAGATATTGAGCCCGTAATCTACAGTTATCTAGAAATTGATCAAAATCTAAAACAGCGACAGCTTTCAAAGCACGAGGAAATTATCTAAAACCTGAAATGAATGTTTTGCAGCAGCATCAAATTAAATGTCTAAATCAGAACACATTTATTAGATCTGTTAATGGCTATAAAATATGAAACCTTAATGCATCATATCTGCCAAAATTTTATACCTAAGTTCATTCAAGGAACAAAAGCTAAAAGCTCCAACTAAAACAAAAGTGCATTAGGATGGATCAATGAAAAATTGACAGAGTAAGATTAAGAAACAAGGACGCAGCTGCATACGTGTTATGATAGACTAGACGGAGAAAAACTTGAGTATTTTTGTTAGCAGTGATCTTCTCAACTACTTCTAAAGTCATAATTGTGTTCTTCCTCCTTAGACATTCACGGTAATCATCTCTCCTGTCAAGTGAACTTCCCTTGCCATCTCCAATAGCATATGAAATGTCATGTCCATCACTAGCGATGCTTGGCAAACCACAATCTTCCAAAATACAGTCGGTCAATATTTTGATAATGCTTAATACAAACAAAACAACAGTATGTCCAAAATCCATTTTCTGAAACCCATAGCTATCTGAAAGATGCAAAGCATCATCAATAGATTTGACTAACCTGCAATGGGAAATGAAGAAGATAGTTAGGAATATTTTACAGAAAATCTGACAGTTTTGATAATTAAATTAAATAAACTAAAAACACTTTTTTTCTCTTTGAGTACTTGTGTAGATAGGAAAAACAGATACTCATCCTGATTACATGAAAACATCATAGACACAGATACTCCTGATGAGATCACATATGAATAGCGCAAATTAGAAAGAGCTGTACCAGTAGATATGCACTTGAGGAGGCATGCCATGCTTTTGCATAACGCATTATATGGACACGTTTAAGTATGGACAAGGATCCAAATGTAGGGTGCAAGTGTTTAATGGGGTGCGACTTCAATTCTACCCAATTAGGACAATTGACTCCTATACTACCCGTAACAATATTAGCATTTCTACTTCTGTTTGGAAGAGGATTAGTGGAGTGGTATACAAAGTGGGTGGCCATAAACAACTCAAGCCATGAACAAGCTAGAGGGACTCATCCAAAGCAACTAGAAGCAATTTAGAGCACATAAGAGGATTTTTGTGTAAGACAAGTATGCAAGGGTACAAAAGGTTCAAGAGGGCTGTCAAGGAATGTCAATCCTATTTTGAGCTTGTGCTTAAGGAATCTGCAATATAGGAATCACCAAATCTTCTTCAATGCCATGATTGTTTCATTGCCATTATGCTGGTTCCCTATGGTATTCATCTACTTTGGTCTTAAAACATAATACCATGCACATTTGTGTTGTACTTGTATCTCACAATATCTGAAGGATCCATGATTTTTGCACATAAGAAGGGGTATCAAAGCATAACAGTCAGACTATCATCACATGAATTCTGGCTTGCCAAGTATCATATATTATATAATATAACAAAAGTACATCATTGTATCATATTGTCACATGAATAAACTACTGTGTCACATGCAGGGGTTCATGGCAGTGTTTACCCCATCAACCCTTGCACATGACATACTGTTTGTTAACAGTACTCAACAAAGTGTGTTATAATGGTTGGTTAGATGAGTGTAGGGCCGGCTTGACTTAAAAGAGTATTCAGTAGCAGCATTCATGGTAGCAAAGATGAAAAACAAGTTGTTTTCTGAGAGTCTGAAATCCAGTTGTAGTCTTTATTTAGACTGGCGTTAAAGATTTATTCCTCCCCTAATCCATGAAAAATAGCAAATGGTCTTGACTCCACACACTATTAACAACATAAGTGGTATTATGTAAAACAAGTACTTGAATCAAAACTCGATTCAAATTTTACAGTAAGTTCAGCTACTATATTCTCCCTCCGTCCCAAATATTGCAACTTCTAGCATTCAAAATTTGTCCCAAAATATAAAAACTTCTCCACCTACTCCCTCTTCTCAACAATCACAACCATCCCCATTTGATTTCTCCCATCTACTTTCTTATCTCAACCAATCACAACCATCCAACATTTAATTCCACCTACTTCCTTAATACCCGTGCACAACTCTAGAAATCCTTATATTTTGGGATGGAGGGAGTACATAGTAATTACACATTACTAGGTCTGTATATTTTATTGAGTTATTGTGGAGAATACATATAAGTTTACTTGCATACATGTAAGTCTGTATCGCACTGATACATTGACCAGCATTGGATGAAATACTGGTGTACTCTGGTCCAAGAAATACAAACACTACACTGTAGCAGCACTTAATACAGTACAAATTACCAATAAATTATCAGTCAAATAGGGCACAATATATCCTTATCCCGCCACGCAAACAAAACATACGCATAGCAGTGCAACTGATGCGTCTTGTTTGTACATTGCAGAAAAAACAATAACATGTTTTACAGTGCACATTGATAAAGTAGCAGCTAAAGTATCGAGTTCTATGCACAGTGGAGGCTATGCTACCCTGGACCTGACAAAGTGACAAGCACGACCACGGTGGTGAGTGATGACCAATGGATGCATGATGAGGGCAACCGTATAAATAGGCACCCCTGACGTAGAACAGAGTTAACTGAAGCTATGGATAAACTAAAGAAAAGGATATCAAACATCTGAACCAAACCATGCCGTACTGACCCCCTAACAGAATAACTGCTCTAGATTTCATTCTAGGATACGTGCAGTCAAATCATGATATCTTAAATCACTACATAAAAAATATTAAGATTTGATATGTAAAAATGATATTACTAGAATTGTCCTAAAAATACTTTCATTTAGTTAATACTTCCAATATTTTTTATAAATACAAGTAGAAAAAACAATGATAATGCATGTGCATTGGAGACCACGTTGATGTCTAAACGAAAAGAAAGAAAGAATGGAGGGAGTAGTTAATAACTAGCATCCTTAATCTGATGTGGGTGCTGTTGCCTGCATGTGCCTACTGTTTGCGAAGCTTGCACATGCACATATGTGCACGTAAGAGCATGCAGTCCAGGTACGCATATAACCACATAACAAATCACTGTACACTACTGTTGGCTGTTGTACTCATCACAGCCAGCCGCCCAGCCATGCATATGACACTAGTCAGCTACATTGATTTAATTGTTCTAACATTATTATGAAGAAACTATGTTAGCCTGATAACATAAAAGGATATGTCCACATTTCCACAACAGGGTGAAAGAACTACTGTCCAAAACTCCAAATTAGTATCTTTTGCAAATGTCCAAACTACCTAGGTAAAGATCACAATGTGGACAGGTGCACGAAGATCAGAGACAAGCATGGGCTTCAGTTGTCCAACCAGGCTTGGATTAAAAAAAAAGCCATTGGTTGTATCCTGCCCTATATATTCTTTTATCGCATACTACTGTCCAATCAGACAATTGGACCACGGGAGCACTTTGGAAGTCTTCAAAACCACAGTGCACGAGAAAGGAGTGCCCCTCTGGCCTTGTGCTATCAACTTTCAAGACCAAGACGGCACAACTAGTAAATCCACATCGTTTTCAACCTACCAAGTTTCTCCCTCAACACAGGCCCCACTAGCGCCGCGCAAGCAATCCCTCTCAGTCGCCAGCCCTACCGTATATCTCGGAAAAAAATAGCATCAACGTCAGCAACACGAGCACACCGCGGAATCCCACAAGCGCCTTGACCAATTCAAAGGTTTGTAGCACCCATAGGTTTATGTGGGGATGGGGGCATATGTCCATGTCATCCAAAATACCAGAGCATGACAAACCAATGTGAAGTATGGCAAGCAAAAAGTACTGTAGTCTCATGGACGGAGCAATCGGTGCTTACATGGCCTTCGTCTCCGCGCGCACTGTGCAGACCGGCGCGACCATGTACTGCCCGAGCAGCTCGAGGTAGAGTCTGTACGCCTCCGGCTGCGCCCGCCGGTTGGGCACCACCCTGCAAAGTTAAAGAAAAAAAATCCCCCAACACAATCAGATTAATCTCAAGTCGAGGTCTCAAACCCGGACCGAAATCGAACTGATCGGGCGGTGAAATAGAGGCGAAACGAGGCTTGGATCGGTCGGCGACCTCGGGGTGAGCAGCGCGAGGGTCTGGAGCGGGGAGACGAGGCGGGACGCCATGGCCTGGTCCAGCACCTTCCACATCGCGCCCGTGTTGTGCGCGAAGCACAGGTTCGCCACCAGCGCCGAGGCGAGCACGCCCCCGGCCCCGGCCCCGCCATCGCCGCAGGAGGAGGAGGAGGACGCCTCCCGGGCGCAGCGCGCGGCTTCGGCGGCCTGCAGGAGCGGGGGGTCGCCGCGCGCCGCGGACGCCTTCACCGCCGCCATCACCCGCCGCTCCAGCTCGGCGCCGTCGCCGGCGGCGGCCGCCATGACGCGATTGCGCTGCCGCCGCGGGAGGTTGGGGGTTCTTACGGGACCGGGTGGTTTTGGAACCGGGGAGAAGGAAGCAGAGAAAAGCGTGGTGGGATGGAAGAAGAGAGGGAGGACGAGGTAGCGCCGCTCGCTCGGCTTTATTGCGCGCCTAGCAGAACATTACGGAGTAGTTTTACGTTATGCCCATATTTTATTTTCTTGTTTTACAAATAGACCCTTTATAAAACTAATACTCCATTTGTCTAAAATATAGCTATATTTGGAGTTTTCGAAGAGATTAAGGATTAAGATAAGATATCTAAAATTCCTCTCATTAAAGTAGGTGGGGTGTAGAATCCACGGGTTGGTGGTGTGATGGAATTCTAGAGCTAGTATGGGAAGTTTAAGGGTAAAAATCATATTTTACATGTTTTAGGTTGCTATGTTGAAAACAAAATTTAAATCTAAAAATAACTATATTTTGAGACGGAGGGAGTAGCAAGAATGGTCCCTATGCTCGTGCTATTCTTGGAGGTAATGCTAACCAACACCCGTGTGCCGCCTCGTCTTGTGCGTTACCGGCCCATTGTCCATTTCCCTCTCCAATTTATCCTCTTTGAACTTCAAAGAAAGCCAAACGCAAGATGCAAAGAGAACATCAACAAGAAATGAGATGATGCTACTGCTTTGTGCAGGCGACATCCTCCACGATGCTGCTGACCCAAGTTAGCTCCCCACTCCCTCCTCCACCTCCCCCACCCCGCTTCACCTTTGGTGGCCAGCGGCGGCATCTCCTTGCTAACGCCTTTACCTCGTACAACCTAATTTGTATCAGCCTCTTCTACCCCACTACCTACCCCACCCACTTCTCTCTTCCTACATGTGACCGGCGACACCAACCATCAACCACCGTCTAGTTGCCTATTGACCCGGCCATCCCTCTAACCCAATCCCTTGTAACGCCCAGAAATTTATCACCGAAATTCTAAACATTCATGTGTAATAAATCCCTTCCCAGGAAAGCCAGGGTACACAATTCCAAGTTATCATACAGAGTGTCTTACAAACAGAGTAAAATTATATTACATAGATGCAGCGGAAAACGGGAAAAATAAAGTCTATAGACAGCGGGCCCAGCAACAGCTTCCATCCCACAAGCACCGTGACGGTGGAGCCAGCCTATTCTTCAGGACGATCCTCGTTGGATGCGTTCTCCAACACTGAGAGGGGGAAAAGGGAGCAAGGCTGAGTACCACCCACAGTACTCAACAAATCACACCCACAATAATGCATATGCACGGGGAGCAAAGATAGGCCAGGGGCTTGTTTGCATAAAAGCAGTTGCAAACAGTAGTAGTTCGCAAACAGTAAAATGTTGATTAGTTTAACAATATTAATTCTCCACTGATTCATGTTACCCACCTGAACCAGGCCCAACCATTCCCCAACTGATTGACGTTACCCACGTCAACCAGTTTCCACCGATGAACGCTACACCACGTTCATCAGACTCCTCTGGTTACCGTTACACCACGTTAACTGGACTCCACTGATTAACGTTACACCACGTTAACCAGTCTCCATTGATCAGCATTACACCACGCTGACCAGCCTCTCCTGATCAACGTTACACCATGTTGACCAGGCCACACTGATGAACGCTACACCACGTTCACCAGGCGCCACTGATGAGCATTACACCACACTCACCAGTCTCCACCGATTAGCGTTACACCACGCTAACCGGCCACCCCCGATCAACTCCACCACGTTGACTGGACTCCACACCTTCCACCCGAACCACACCAGTTTCATAAAGCCAGATTAATTATCTAAAAGTGAGACTAATCACGGTGAGTCTTGACCAATGTGCCCATAACCGCGGGCGCGGCTATTCGAATAGATTTACTCTGATCAGAGGTGTACAACTTTACCCATAAGACACAGCCCCACACACGTTCCCGTGTGCCAGTGCATCACCACGATGCCCCGTGAGAGGTTGTGACAGGACCGTTCACGCAACCTCTCCCTAGCCATCCACACCACGCTGAGGTTGCATCTGCCGACAGAGCACACCATATTGGCCAGGCTACCCCCCTTGCGCCACGGTTAATCCGGAAGCCGATCAACCCTACCCCGGGCTGACCCAACTCCATCACGCCTACCCTCATCTTCGGTGCCTAGGAGAGGGAGAAGAGACGCTTGAAACCCAGCCGTTGCCCACGCTGGCTTGTGAAAAGTACGGGTAGTTGCCCAAGTGGTTCCCGCGAACTGGTCCTTAATTGCCATGAGTGCGACAAGCAGAACCATATACCCACAGCCCACCATTTATGTCCAATTTTAGTAATTTAACATTAATCTATCAAAAGTTCTATTTTTCCGATCTTGAGTCGAAGCATATAAAAAGATAATATTTAATTCCCATGTGAGCTACGTTGCTAAGCATGGCTAAGCATCCTAGGAATAGTAGTCCAATCATATTATTACCCAGGTGACAAGGATTCGGATTTCAAGACTAAGGCAAAGTCCTATTATTGTTTAGGTTATAACCCATCCACATGAAATATTGAAATAATGCAGTTTATTTAAGTAAACAAAGCAATTTAGCAAAAAACGGGTACAAAATAATCAAGATAACAGTGCGACTTGCCTTGCTTCAGCTCGACGTACTCTGCTACGACCTCGAAATACACCAGAGGGTCACCGACATCGCATTCTATAACAAGCAATTCATAAACAATTAAAAACAATACATGTGGGCAAGAAAATATGGGCTGAAAGTATTTTTAATGAATTCTTGATATTTTTCCGGATTTAATGAAATTTGAATGGGCTTAATCGGAGTTCGTATGAATTAGATATGAATTATTGAAGTTTTACTGTTATTTCCAATATAAAACTAATTACTAAACGAATTATTGCGCATTTAAACAATTTAATGCGTCACTGGACCAAGAAGCCGGCGCCAACAGGCGGGCCCCACTGGTCAGCGGTGCATCGGAGGATGGCGCATGGTGGACCGAGTCCACCGCGGCCGGAAACGAGTGCGCCATGTGGCGCACACGTGGCGCCAACGCGGCGGCCACACGGGCGACCACGTGGGTGGCCCCGATCTGCCACCCGGCAGATCGGACGGACCCGGGGAACGGCGGCCATAGACGGCCATCCCGAGTGGGAGGCGGCGGCGCACACGCGACCCAATGGTCGCCGGCGGCGACCACTCGGCGCGGTGGCGAGCATGTGGAGAGGCGAAATGGGACGGGGAGATGGCGGGGAATCTCACCGACGGCTCACAGCAGCGAGCAATGGTGCGAGGACGACAGCGGCGATGAGATAGCGGCGGCGGCTTCGGGACGATGTTGGCAACGGTGCTCCGACGGCGACGGGAGAGCGAGGAGCGGCGGCTAAAGTGCTCTGGCAGATGGGGAAAATGAGAGGAGGGTTAGGGCGGAAAAGGAGGTGTGGCATGGCGAAAATGGCCGGCCGAAGAGGAGGCAGAGGGCCGGAGCTCATCGTGTGCGAGGACGGAGTGTTCCGGTGGGTTTCGGCTTCCACGGATTGGCAGCCGATGGGTTCCTCAGTACAACGGAGACGATGGCGGTGGTGGTGCGGCTTGGCGGCGTCTAGAACAGCGGCGTGCGACGGCCGGAGTTGGTGAAAGGCGGCGGAAGCTCGGGTGCACGGTGGCGGTGGTGTTTGAGGGCACGGGGTGGCTTGATACGCTGGGGAAAAGACAGAGGAGGAGGCGAGGAAGCTTTTTATGCACACGGGCGAGTGAGATCGAGGCCGAACGGCTCTAATCGTGCTCTAGATTGAGGACAGCGGCGTCGGGGTCGTTCACGCGATTCCCGCGCGGGAGTGGGTGAGGGCGCCGGAGGACGTGGGGGAGTGGGCGCGGACTCGGTCTGCGCTCGTTTGAACCGGGGCGAGCGGGCGCGAAGGCAGGAGGCGGCACTGGATCGGATGGCGGAGGGGATTTTTCCCCTCCACCCGATTCGGACGGAGGAGGAAGACGATGCTGACAGGCGGGCCCGACCTATCAACGGGAGGCGCTCGAGCGCACGTGGAGGAGTGGCCTGGTGAGCGGGCCCCGAGGCATAGCGGCAGAGGAGAGCGAGGCGGTCGCTGGCAGGTGGGGTCGGCGAGAGGCAAGCGCGCGCGGGCCACGCGCGCGGAGACGGCACAGTGCTGGGCCGGCGACCCAGCGAGAGGAAAAAGAAAAAGAGAGAGAAAAGAAAGGGAAATTAATTTCTAGAGCAAATTTAATTCCAATATGCGTTTTTGATTTATTAAAAAAAGTTCCTGTGCTCTGAAAATTCCACTAAAAATCCAGTTAATATATTTTGGCAAAGAGAACATAGGAAAAAATATTCCCGACCGTAATAATTTATTAATTTGCATTTCACATATTTAATTAATTTCTTTTGCCATTTTAAATTTATTTTTCTTGGGCATTTTCTTAGGTATTATTTTGTGTGGCTAAACTTAGGGTGTGACAAACCTACCCCCCTTAAACGGAATCTTGTCCCCAAGATTCGGACGTGCTGGCGAAGAGGTGGGGATAGGCGGACTTCAGTTCGTCTTCTCGTTCCCAGGTGGCTTCTTCTTCTGTGTGAGGGCTCCACTGTACCTTACAGAATCTGATAATCCGGCTTCTGGTGTTTCTTTCACTGATTTCCAAGATCCGAATTGGCTTCTCCACATAGGTGAGGTCTTCTTGGATCTCGATTTGTTCCAGATCTGCTTGTTCCGCTGGTATCCTCAGACACTTCTTTAGTTGTGACACGTGGAATACGTCGTGTATGCCTGTTATTGAAGCTGGGAGGCTCAACTGATATGCCACTTCACCTTTATGGGCTAGCACTTGGTAGGGTCCCACAAAGCGAGGCGCTAGCTTCCCTTTGGTTTGAAACCTGTGTACTCCATGGAGTGGTGTGACACGAAGATACACATAGTCCCCTTCCTCGAAACTTAGGTCTCGGCGATGGTTGTCGGCATAACTCTTCTATCTGGATTGAGCCATCCTTAAGCGCTCCCGTATTATGGCCACCTTCTCTTCTGCCTCTTTGAGTACGTCGGTTCCGAATACCTGGCGTTCACCTGTCTGATCCCAGAAAAGGGGTGTGTGGCACTTCCTGCCATACAGAGCTTCGAATGGTGCCATCTGCAACCTGGCTTGGTAACTGTTGTTGTATGAGAACTCCGCGTAGGGTAAGCTCTTATCCCAGGTTCCTCCGAAGTCCAATGCACAAGCCCTTAGCATATCCTCTAATATCTGATTGACTCTTTCAGTATGACCATCTGTTTGCGGATGATATGCTGTGCTGAAATTCAGTCGGGTTCCCAGCTCTGCTTGTAACTTCTGCCAAAACTTGGAAGTGAACTGGCTACCACGATCGGAGACGATCCTCTTGGGTACTCCGTGTAAGCACATTATGCGAGCCATATACAGTTCAGCTAGTTTCTTACCCTATACGCTGTATGCACCGGGATAAAATGCGCAACCTTGGTGAGTCGGTCAACGATCACCCAGATTGAGTCATACCCCGAAGATGTGCGGGGCAAACCGGTGATGAAATCCATTCCGATCTCTTCCCACTTCCACTCTAGGACCTTGAGCGGCTGCAATAATCCAGCAGGCCGTTGGTGTTCTACTTTGACTCGCTGGCACACATCACAAAGTGCCACGAATTTTGCGATCTCTCTTCTCATGCTGGCCTACCAAAACTTTGACCTGAGGTCCTAGTACATCTTTGTGCTTCCGGGATGAATGGAGTACTGCGTCTCATGGGCTTCCCGGAGTATTAGGTCTTTGAGTTCTTTATTCTCTGGAACGCACAAACGTTCTCCCATCCAGACAGTCCCGTTTTCATCTTCCGTAAAACCCTGAGCTTTTCCGACTCTCATGTTCTTCTTAAGTTCTTTAATCTCTGGATCATTTGCTTGTGCCTCGCGAACTTGATCAAAAAGTGTGGGCTGGGCTTCTAGGGCCGCCACGAATCCATGTTCGACGATGCCCAGATTCAAGCGTTCAAATTCCTACTGCATCTCCTTACACCATGCCTCTGCTCGAGCGGTGTTGCAGTAGCTTTTCCTACTAAAAGCGTCTGCCACGACATTGGCTTTCCCCGGGTGATAATGTATCCCCACATCATAGTCCTTAATCAATTCCAGCCACCTTCTTTGATGGAGGTTCAGATCAGGCTGGGTGAATATGTATTTCAAGCTCTTGTGGTCCGTGTAAATCTCACAGCGATTACCAATAAGGTAATGCCGCCAAATCTTCAAAGCATGGACCACTACGGCCAATTCCAGATCGTGTGTCGGGTAATTGCCCTCATGTGGGCGTAGCTGACGCGATGCATAGGCTACCACTCTACCTTCTTGCATCAACACGCACCCTAGCCCTTGGCGGGATGCATCACAATACACTTGGAAGTCTTTCTTAGGATCTGGCAAGATCAGAACCAGTGCTGAAACCAACTTCCTTTTTGAGTTCTTCAAAGCTGTGATTGCACTCGGATGTCCAGACAAACTTCACATCCTTCTTCAGTAATTATGTCATGGGTTTGGCAATTTTTGAGAAGTTCTCGATGAACCGGCGGTAGTAACCCGCAAGTTCTAGAAAACTCCGTACTTGTGTCACTATCTTAGGCGGTTTCCAATTGGTGATGGATTCCACGTTCGTTGGGTCCACGGCAACTCCCTGGGCAGTGATGATGTGTGATGGGGACGGGGTTCCCGATCTTCCATCAGGTAGAGATAACTATCGTTTTGGTAGAACGCGACACACCGATCTGGCTTCAGATCAAAAGACCCGATCCCTGCAACCTTAGCACCACGACTCCTCTGGTTATCAACCGTGTCACAAATCCGGTTGACCTCACCAAGAAGGCTAATCCCTGCCTGCGAAATGAAGAACATAGGCAAAACTCGAAAGTACGCAACTCAATTGAAGTGACAATTGCAGATGAATGATTAAGCACTCGAAATTGGGATTTCACAACCGATGACGGCGACTGTTCGAAGACAGATTGATCTAAAGCAAAACCTGAAACCTAACGTGGGCGGTGGCTACGGAATATATAGTCTAAGGGTCGTCACACCCCCTGGACGCGCCCTCTAACGGGGCTCTAAGACGATACACGGCCCAACGGACCAAAAGACGGTGACGCAGCACCCTGGCAGATTCTGGATGCTGACTTATTTCGACAATTTCCATTGACTCCGGTGGAATTTGGATGTCAAACCAAAGCCATTGGTTAGCTTATGAAATTATCTTTCCATGCATATGTGGATTGTCGAAAACGGAGTCCGTATGCGTCCTGAGCGTCCGTTTTACTGCAGGCTGGTCCTAAAGGCCGAGGCAGACTCGAACTCGAGTTGGACTGGGCCTCTAGCTTGTCTTGGGTGTCCTTGCTGGTTTTCTTCGCCTCCACACCTCTCTCCAAGTACTTCATGATCCTCTCCAATGTTCCTAAGTAAGATAATATCGTTAAATAGCAATATATTCTCAAAACTATGAAAAGGATCGCTTAAGAACGAGCTCACCTCTAGATTTAATTGTCGCATTTGAGCTCGGGTCATTGGACCTTGCATAACGGTTGGAGGATCAGCAGGTGCATCTGAAGGAGTGATGTCCTCATCATTTTCTTCTTCCAAGTATGGTTTCAAATCTACAATGTTAAATGTAGGATTAACCCCGAACTCGGGTGGCAACTCAAGTTTATATGCATTGTCATTTATTTTCTCAATTATCTTAAAAGGACCAGCAGCTCTCGCCAATGAAAGTGCATAAAACTTCATTTATGAGTTGCATAAAAGTACTAGGAGCATTAGTCAAACCAAAAGGCATTACTAACCACTCATACAAACCAAATTTAGTTTTGAATACGGTCTTCCATTCGTCATCCAATTTCATTCTAATTTGGTGATATCCACTACGCAAGTCTACTTTAGAGAACACAACAGAGCCACTTAATTCATCAAGCATATCATCTAACCTAGGGATAGGATGACGATATCTAATAGTTATGTTATTAATGGCTCTACAATCCACACACATATGCCATGACTCATCTTTCTTAGGCACCAAAATAACAGGCACAGCACAAGGACTAAGACTCTCACGTACATATCCTTTTTCAAGCAAATCTTGCACTTGACGCTGAATTTCCTTACTCTCTTCGGGATTGGTCCTGTATGGCGCATGGTTTGGCAACGCAGCTCCCGGGATCAAATCAATTTGATGCTCAATTCTTGATGGCAACGGGATGCCCGATCTTCCATTAGGTAAGAATAACTCTCAATTTGGTGGAGAAATGACACTTACGATCCGACTTCTAATCACCAAGACCCGAACCCTGCAATCGCTGCACCACATCTCCTCTCGTTATCAACCATGCGCTGCCCGGTTGACCTCGCCACGAAGGCTAATTCCTGCATGCGAATCGAAGAACACAAGCAAGAACAAGAAAGATTGCAACCCACTTGCAGATGAATGATTATACTCTTGAAGTTGGGGTCTTACAAACCGATAAACGGCGAAACTGTTCAAAGACAGAATAATCTAAGCAAAAACCCATCTAAACAGTGACGGCTACTGAATATATATGAGTTAGGACGTCCTAGGGTGAGGGTTTTCCCTGTGAGGGGCGCACTCCTCATGGGTTTAGCCCACGACACAAATACAAAGCCCAAAGACCCAAACTGACTCGGATGGGAAAAATGACGCAACTTGTTTTGGCGATTCTGGACAGCTCAGAAGGAATTTTGGTATAAAACTAAAACCATCTGAAAGTAGACTTTATAAGCTTTCCAACAAGTACTTGTAGGCCCTGTAACTCTTTCTGGATCAAAAGTTATGGCCGTTTGAAGTTGACGCTGTCTCCCAGCCCGAAACTGAATCAGTCTCGGGAATAAGAATTTACTTGCACTTGTTGTCTCCACTTTAATATTTGGCTTCTTGAGCTATTCTCCATGGTCTTCTTTCAGGTTCCTAATAATAATAAAATCATCATAAGAATTAAATAGCATACCATTTGTAGAAATATTTCCATGTAAGCTTAGGAACGCATTCACATGGCAATTAAGTTGACGGGCACGTGCGCGAGTAATTGGTCCTTGGACCTGTGGAGATTGTAAGTGTGTATCGAAAGAAGTGATGTCCTCATCAATTCCTCTCATAGGTGGCAGCCCCGGGGGTATCTCACTTGAAAATACATCAGCAAACTCCTGCAAAAGGTTAGTAATAGCACGTGGCAAAGAAGGAGGCAAGTCCTCTAGTGTAAAGAAAGTTTCCTTGCAAACCAAAGCATAGCAAATAGATTCATTAACATTTAACTCAGAAATCTCAGTTTTAGTAGCTAACATAGAAGCTCCTTTTAACTTAAGTGTGTCTTTCCTAGCAGTGGCTCTTTTTTCTCCTTTCTAGGTGGAAACACATCTTTAGCTACTTGTTGATTTTCAGACTTAGATTTATTTTCAGCACGCGCTATATCGTCCTTCAAAATTTTAGCAGGGGTCATTGGTAGCAACTCAATCTTTTTGTCATTATATGTGAAAGTGTATGTGTTAGTTCTACCATGGTGCAGCACATCTCTATCATATTCCCAAGGTCTACCCAAAAGCAAAGAACATGCTTGCATAGGCACGACATCAAAATTTGCACTATCATAGTACTTTCCAACAGAAAATTGCACTCTCACAACTTCGCTTACCTTCAACTTACCATAAGAGTTAAACCATTGGATGTAGTAAGGTCGTGGATGTGGTTGTGTAAGCAAACCTAGCTTATTAACCAAATCTGAACTAGCAAGGTTGCTACAACTGCCGCTATCAATGACAACACAGCATGCCCTATTGTAAACCACGAACCTTGATTGGAACAAATTGTGGCGCTGATTTTGCTCTGCCTTCTTCATTTGAGCACTTAGCACCCGTTGTGCTACAATGCTCAGGTACTTGCTTGTATCTTCCGCACCTATGTGCTCCACATCCTCATCGCTCTCATCTTCATCACCTGTATTGTTAGTGCCATGTGCTAATTCATCATCAACATCACTAGCACTAGTGTACTCACCATCATCTGTAGCAATGAGAACTCTCTGATTTGGGCAATCTCGTTGCACATGGCCCATCCCTTTACACTTGAAGCATTGGATATCCCTCGTTCTTCCCGTAGAAGCAACCGATGATGTGCTTTTTGCGGGTGCCTGTACGCGAACAGATTTGCTCACCTCGGTAGCTCGTGAAGATGGCGTTGCTGGCGCCCTATTGGTGGAGGGCGTAGAACTCCGAATAGGGACACTTTTGCCTTGCCCAATGGAAGGTCTCGATGTAGACGTGCTTCCCCAATTGTTCCTTCTCAATGGCTGCCTTCCCTGCAATTCCTGTTCAGCTAATATAGCTAGATGGAACAATCGGTTAAGAGAATTGTATTCTTTATATTGAATAATGTCCTGAATTTCACGTCTCAACCCCCCATAAAATCGAGCCATCTTATCCTCCTCATCCTCCTCTACCTCACAACGCAACATTCTTATTGGTAGCTCCTGAAAGTAATCTTCTACAGATTTTTCTCCTTGATCTAAGCGTTGCAACTTATTTCGCAAATCTCGTTTGAAAGATAGAGGAATAAATCTACCCTGCATAGCTCACTTTAGTCTATCCCATGTGTCAGGTTCTAAGCCAGATTTAACTAGTTCACTCCACCAAATAATAGCAAAGTCCTTGAACTCACTAGTTGCTTGCCTAACTCTATAACTTTCAGGAACTAAATGGGAATTAAATTTCTGCTCTACGGTCATCTCCCAATCCAAATAAGCTTCAGGGTCATATTTTCCAGAAAATGAAGGCAAGGTAAATTTAACTTTAGCAAAAGGATCATCGTTACCTCGCCCTTGGTGGTTTCCTCCCATACCTTGACAATTGCGGCGAAGGTGTTGATGTAGTCGTGCCTCTTGTGTCACTCGCCAGTCAACCTCTCCATCGTCATCATACATCGTATCCTGGTTGGCATCATCTCCGGAGGGTGGCCGATGGGTCTCCAATTCATCAATCCTCCCAACCAGCGTGGCTACTCGTCTGTCCAGACTTTCAAGCGTGCGGTTTATGTTCTGCTTGGCAAGAGCATCGTTGACCCCCTTCAGAATGGTTTCATTCAGCCCCTTCAACATCTGGTCCATGTAGCCTTGCATCTTGCTGCGGAGAACGCATTCCGAGATTTCATCATCGGTCCTTGGCATTGTTAGCAAGAAAACAAAGAAAACACAAAGGAATTATCCCTATCAACTACTACTATGCAAGGATAGTGGACACTCATAAATGGAAGCACCTTACCGAGCTCTTACAAGGTTCTGAGACTAGCGAGCAAAGGATGGTACAACCGGTGGCTGGTTCGTGATAACTTGAGGGCGTGATCCAGCGATTGCAAGGGTCAAGACCGTGCTGACCAGAAGTATATATGTGGAGCTTGGGACGCCAAAATATGTTAGTAGCACACAATTCAATAACAGATAGTAATGCTGAATAAATGTCCAAAGCACTAGTCCTAGTTGCTAGCCTAAACACGTTCTAAACCAGATGTGATAAAACAAGGGAGACAAACAAGTATGAAAGGACAGCAGCAAGGAAATAAGGACAAGGTAAAAATACAGCACAAAACAACCACAGATGGCTCCTTGGTGTGTCCTATGTGCTCCTCTTCTTTTTTTCTTTTTTTTCCTTTTTTCTCTTCTTTCACACTTTTTTATTTTTTCTTTTATTTTTCTGATATTTTTTTCTCAACTAGGAGCACAGGAACAGGAAGGTGGTAGCTCAGTCTGATATAAAGTGTGGCCTGTAGAAATACATGAGTGTGCTTTAAAAAGCGTGCTAGAACTTTGAAGTGAGGAAACCCAATTTTCCGGGCTGAATTTCACAAAAAAATTTTGGACAAACCCAACAAAGTTGGGGAGCAGCGGATGGGAAATTTTCTGTAGATGTCCGCAGACTATTTATTTGCCTGATTCCGAGTTCGTATGCGAAAGTTATGGCAGTTTCAAGGAAGGTCCTTCGTATCAGTGTTTTGTTGGAGGCTGATTCGGGATTAGGTGGTGGTGTCTAGGGGGATGCGGCGGATGGATCACGAACTGGACTCAAACACAATCTAAGCCATTAACCGAACTCGACCTAGGACACAAACTCAACACTACAGACTCTGAAACAGAATTATGCAAAAGGCTAAACACGGTTGTAGGACAGGGGAAAAACCTACGACTACCAATTTTTCTTTTGTGGCTTTTCTAGACTCTAAGTATAGGAAAACAAAGATTGAACAGGATGGAAAAGATATACCTAACGGGCAACCCTTTTGCAGCTCTGCATAATATTCCTGGACAGATATATTTTCCTGCTCTAAGCGCTGCAATTTTTTACGCAAATCACGTTTATAAGAAGGAGGAATAAAGCGAACACGCATTGCTTCTTTTAGCCTATCCTATGACTTAGGTTGTAGATGCAAATTAGCTAGTTCTTGCCACCAGATTATAGCAAAATCTTTAAATTCACTAGTAGCTTGTCTAACCTTATGTTGATCAGGTACAAGGTGGGAAGCAAATTTTTGTTCTACTGTCATGTCCCAATCAAGATATTCCTCAGCATCATATTTTCCATAAAAAGGTGGTATGGTAAATTTTATTTTAGCATAAGGATCATCATTATTAACATTACCATGATTACACTGATTTCCATTATCTCCCATACTTGTACGATTGCAGTGAAGTATTCGATGCAGAGTGTTCTCACGTGTCACCCTTGCATCAACTAGACCATCGTCACCGTAGACAACACCCTCGTTGAGGATCCTGTCGTCGTCCTCGTCTTTGTTGTCATCGTTGGTCTTTGGATGGTTGGCCTCAAGCTGTTGAACCTTCCCGGCCAGTGTGGACACTCGCTTGTCCACGCTCTCAAGCGAATGGCCGATGTCCTTCATGGCCATTTTGATTACATCCGTTAGCTTGGCCACCTCTGCTAGCATCTGCTCCTTCAGGTCCTGCAAGTCACTTTTCAAAGCAGGCTCGTCATTTGGCATGGTTAGTTATCAAATAAAATCCCTATCAACTATTTATGGGTCGGTAGAATCATACCCTCACTCACGTCTTACCGAGTTCTTACCAAGTTCTTACCAACACAAGCAGTGGATGGTACAACCGGCGGCTGGTTCGTGATACCTGTGAGGAAGTGGCACCGAGATTGCAAGGATCTTTTTCTGTACTGATCTGAAGAATATGTGGAGCTTCGAAGGCACACAAAGAGAAAAATATGTATATGTGGCACACAAGTCAGTAACAGATAGTAATGCTGAATTATAGTCCCAAATACCTGTTCTCGTTGCTGGCCTAAAGGTGTTCCAAGTACAGGTGTGTGACAAACAAGGTGGTGAAAACAAGTATGATGAACAGCAAGAGAATTAGAAACAAGACACAAGACAGCACACACTAACACAGCTCAACTTGGTGTTCTCTATGTGCTCCTCTAAATATTGTTCCTCTTTTGCCCCTCTTTTTTTTCTCTTTTTTTGGCTGTTGTTTTTTTGGGAAAATTCGACTTTTTCTCTTTTTTTTTGATTTTTTTTTGCCTTAGGAGCACACAAAAAGTAACCACAGAAAATTTGAGCTCAAACAAGTGAAAGACGTGGCCTGTGGAATTTTCAAAAGATGCGCCCAAAATTGAGAAAAAGCTTGTGGGCTCGGAAAGACGATCTTCTGGGCTGTTTTATGGAAAAATAAAATTGCCGAACCCACAAAAGGCGGGGACAGACGGATGCGAAATTTTTTTCTGATTCCGAAACATATATGGTTTTCTAAAAACGAAGTTCGTATGCGAAAGCTATGCCTATTTTACGAACGGACTCCGAATTAGAGGACAAAACGGACAGAAAGTGCGGAAAATTGGCGTCGGCGGCTAGGGTTTGATAGAAACGGTGGGGAAAACACACGAACTGGACTCAAACATGATCTAACCAGCAACAAGACCTCGACCTAGGACACAAACTCAACACGACGGACTCTAAGACTGAAAAATGCAAAGGCTATGGCGCGGATGGTTGTAGGATAGGAAAAACGAGTATGGCAGTGGACTATGGGACAAAGGCGAAACACTCAACTATGGGTAAGATGCGAACCTGACGGTATACCTAAAGCTCTGATACCACTTGATGGGGATGGGGTTCCTGATCTTCCGTCAGGTAGAGATAACTATCGTTTTGCTGGAACGCGACACACTGATCCGGCTTCAGATGAAAAGACCCGATCCCTGCAACCTTAGCACCACGACTCCTCTGGTTATCAACCGTGTCACAAATCCGGTTGACCTCACCAAGAAGGCTAATCCCTGCCTGCGAAATGAAGAACATAGGCAAAACTCGAAAGTACGCAACTCAATTGAAGTGACAATTGCAGATGAATGATTAAGCACTCAAAATTGGGGTTTCACAACCGATGATGGCGACTGTTCGAAGACAGATTGATCTAAAGCAAAACCCGAAATCTAACGTGGGCGGTGGCTACGGAATATATAGTCTAAGGGTCGTCACACCCCCTGGACGCGCCCTCTAACGGGCTCTAAGACGATACACGGCCCAACGGACCAAAAGACGGTGACGCAGCACCCTGGCAGATTCTGGACGCTGACTTATTTCGATAATTTCTGTTGACTCCGGTGGAATTTGGATGTAAAACCAAAGCCATTGGTTAGCTTATGAAATTATCTTTCCATGCATATGTGGATCGTTGAAAACAGAGTCCGTATGCGTCCTGGGCGTCCGTTTTACTGCAGGCTGGTCCTGAAGGCCGAGGTAGACTCGAACTCGAGTTGGACTAGGCCTCCGGCTTGTCTTGGGTGTCCTTGCTGGTCTTCTCCACCTCCACACCTCTCTCCAAGTACTTCATGATCCTCTCCAATGTTTCTAAGCAAGATAACATCATTAGGTAGCAATCTATTCTCAAAACTATGAAAAGGATCGCTTAAGAACGAGCTCACCTCTAGATTTAATTGTCGCATTCGAGCTCGGGTCATTGGACCTTGCATAACGGTTGGAGGATTAGCGGGTGCATCTGAACGAGTGATGTCCTCATCAATGTGTCCGAGGAACTGCACTTCTCTCAGCCAGAAGTCGCACTTGCTGAACTTGGCGTACAACTGGTGCTCCCTTAACTTCTCAAGAACCAGACGAAGGTGTTGCTCATGCTCTTCTGTTGATTTCGAGTAGATCAAGATGTCGTCGATGAAAACTACCACAAACTTGTCCAGAAACTCCATGAACACCTTATTCATCAGATTCATGAAAAAGGCAAGTGCATTTGTCAGTCCAAAGAACATAACAGTGCATTCGTACAACCCATACTGCGTGGTGAAGGCTGTCTTCGGTATATCCTCTTCTCAAATTTTCAGCTGATGATAGCCTGATCACAGGTCTATCTTGGAGAAAACGGTGGCACCCTCCAATTGGTCGAAAAGATCATCAATTCTCGGCAAAGGGTACTTATTCTTGATGGTGACATCATTTAGTGTGCGACAGTCCACGCACATTCGCTTTGTTTTGTCTTTCTTTTCCACGAAGATGACTGGTGCTCCCCAAGGCGATGTGCTTGGTCGAATGTAGCCCTTTTTTAGCAGATCGTCGACCTGCTTCTTGACTTCTGCCATCTCATTCGGTGCCATTCTATACGGCCTCTTGTATATTGGTGCTGTTCCAAGTGCCAAACCTATCCTGAACTCAATTTCCCTTTCTAGTGGCATCCCTGGTAGGTCTTCCCGGAACACATCCCGGCATTCCTTTACTATTGGAATGTTCTCTATTTTCCTCTCTGGCTTCGTCCCACCTTCCGACAGTTGCCCAGGTGACAAGGATTCGGATTTCAAAACTAAGGCAAAGTCCTATTATTGTTTAGGTTATAACCCATCCACATGAAATATTCAAATAATACAGTTTATTTAAGTAAACAAAGCAATTTAGCAAAAAAAATAGGTACAAAATGATCAAGATAACAGTGCGACTTGCCTTGCTCCGGCTCGACCTACTTTGCTACGACCTCGAAATACACCGGAGGGTCACCAACGTCGAATTCTATAACAAGCAATGCATAAACAATTAAAAATAGTATATGTGGGCAAGCAAACATGGGCTGAAAGTATTTTTAATGAAATCTTGACATTTTTCTGGATTTAATAAAATTTGAATGGGCTTAATCGGAGTTCGTATGAATTAGATATGAATTATTGAAGTTTTACTATTATTTCCAATATAAAACTAATTACTAAACGAATTATTGTGCAATTAAACAATTTAATGCGTCACTGGACCGAGAAGCCGGTGCCGACAGGCGGGCCTCACCGGTCAGCGGCGCATCAGAGGATGGCGCATGGTGGACCGAGTCCACTGCGGCCGGAAACGAGTGTGCCACGTGGCGCACACGTGGCGCCAACGTGGCGGCCACGCGGGCGGCCCCGATCTGCCACCTGGTAGATCGGACGGACCTGGGGAATGGCGGCCATAGCCGGCCATCCCGAGGGGGAGGCGGCGGCATGCACGCGACCCAGTGGTCGCCAGCGGCGACCACTCGACGCGGCGGCTGGCACGCGGAGAGGCGAAATGGGACGGGGAGACGGTGGGGAATCTCAGCGGCGGCTCACAGTAGCGAGCAACGGCGCGAGGACGACGGCGGCGATGAGGTAGCGGCGGCGGCTTCGGGACGACATCGACAACGGTTCTCCGACGGCGACGGGAGAGCGAGGAGCGGCGACCGAAGTGCTCTGGGAGATGGGGAAAATGAGAGGAGGGTTAGGGCGGAAAAAGGAGGTGTGGCGTGGCGGAAATGGCCGGCCGAAGAGGAGGTAGAGGGCCGGAGCTCATCGTGCGTGAGGACGGAGTGTTCTAGCGGGTTTCGGCTTCCACGGATTGGCGGCCGACGGGCTCCTCAGTACGGCGGAGACAATGGCGGTGGTGGTGCGGCTTGGCGGCGTCTGGAACGGCGGCGTGCGACGGCCGGAGTTGGTGAAAGGCGGCGAAAGCTCGGGTGCGCGGTGGCGGTGGTGTTTGAGGGCACGGGAAGGCTCGATACGCTGGGGAAAAGATGGAGGAGGAGGCGAGGAAGATTTTTATGCACGCGGGCGAGTGCGATCAAGGCTGAACGGCTCCAATCGTGCTCTGGATTGAGGGCGGCGATGTCGAGGTCGTGCGCGCGATTCCCACGCGGGAGTGGGTGAGGGCACCAGAGGACGTGGGGGAGTGCGCGCGGACTCGGTCCGCGCTTGTTTGAACTGGGGCGAGCGGGCGCGAAGGCGGGAGGCGGCGCTGGATCGGACAGCGGAGGGGATTTTTCCCCTCCGCCCGATTCGAACGGAGGAGGAAGACGGTGCTGACAGGCGGGCCTTGCCTGTCAGTGGGAGGCGCGCGGGTGCGCAGGGAGGAGCGGCCTGGCGAGCGGGCCCCGAGGCACAGCGGCAGAGGAGAGCGGGGTGGTCGCTGGCAGGTGGGGTCGACGAGAGGCAGGCGCGCGCGGAGGCGGCACAGTGCTGGGCCGGTGGCCCAGCAAGAGAAAAAAGAAAAAAAAGAGAGAAAAGAAAGGAAAATTAATTGCCAGAGCAAATTTAATTTCGATATGCGTTTTTGATTTATTAAAAAAGTTCCGGTACTCTGAAAATTCCACTAAAAATCCAGTAAATATATTTTAGCAAGGGAAACATAGAAAAAATATTCCCGGCCGTAATAATTTATTAATTTGCATTTCACATATTTAATTAATTTCTTTTGCCATTTTAAATTTATTTTGCTTGGGTATTTTCTCAGGTATTATTTTGTGTGGCTAAACTCAGGGTGTGACATCCCCTTCCTCCACTAACACCCCTCCTCCCCCCAGTCCATACTCCTCACACCAATCCCTATCACAGAAACCTTACTGGTCGGTGTGCTGTAAGACTACATGCGTTGTGATAACGGTGTTGAAAAGCCTACGTAGCAAACATGCGCATGTATATTAGGATTCCTAATTCTTGGAAGCACTAGTATTGAGATATAACGATTCATTACCTGGTGTCAAGCTCTTGTCCAAGGTGACGCAAGCTTACGATATCATTGAAGGTATAACCTCCAGTATTGCTTTGATGTTAAAGGATTTTTTTTAAGGGGTGAAGATCCCTATTGGTGATGATCTCCAATGCCATGACAAACTCGTGCTATATTAGAAAGGAGAGCTCTATGCCAATGCCTGTGGCGCTAAAACATTCAAGCATGGTTTAGAGCCGAGGGTTCATTTCTACTATTAATTATCATCTTTAAGGGTCTATTTGTAAAATAAGAATGTAGAAAGGATCATAATGTAAAAAGGTGCTGACCGAAATGGGAAGAAACGGACGAATTTATTCACATAGTTTCTTCGTTGTTTGGTCCTTGCGGGACAGGATAGTTGACCGTTTAATATTCCTACATTGAGTAGTATTGCACTATGTTGCCTATGCATCACTACTACACCACGGCAGTCAAGAAAAAACGACAGCCCAAACTTTACCTGAACTCCTTTCTGCTATTAAAATGACCTTAACTTAATAAACTGCTCATTCTTCAACTTATCTATTAGAACAGCTCAATTTTCAAGCTTGTTCTAATTTAGAATGGTTTTGCATAAAGATGCGGCAATGTAGCCTAAAGTTGAAACAATTTTAAAATTTTAAAATTAGTAAATGACTTTAAATAGTTCATAAACCACATTAACAAATGCATAATCCATCCATAATAACCTAAGGTGGTGTTTGAATCAGATTATGGGTGTAACTTATAAGTCACATGTAAAACGAGAAAGTTATTAGTGCATGATTAATTAAGTATTAACTATTAGAAACTTAAAAAATGGATATATTTGATTTTTTAGAGATACTTTCATATAGAAAGTTTTTAAAAAAAACGCACTGTTTTACGCTTAGGAAAGCATGCTAAGGAAAATCGAGGAAGTAGACTGAACCTAAAAAGAACACCACCTAAATCATCAAAGCACCACGTCCAATAGTGTAGAAGATTAGTCAGTGAAAATGTGGCTTCATGCATAGGATCAAGTATATGTGCAGGGATGATCAGTCTATATAGTATATATAAATATGTAAGGCGGAAATATCCAAGAATTTCTTTAGTGAAATTTTAAAAATTAATTAATTATCATTCTTAATGTAAATCTTTTGACCACACCATCCTCGTTGGTGTGGTGAGATTTGCCACATCAAATCTTGCCATAGCATAAATATTGGTGCTATAGTATTTGGGATAGCATGGTCACAAGGTTTATTTTTTAAAATAAGCAATTGGCTTTTTAGAACTTACATGAAAATAGGTTCACAAATAAAAAAATTTAATAACTACCGTAGCTAAATAAGGTTACTTTGAAACACATGAATGGTACAATACAGGATTAGAAAACACATAGAGTTTTGGAATGCAAGTGTATACATTGTAAAAACATGGATATTTGTAAATGTAAATTCTTACAAAGTTTTCATAAGTTCTTCAATCAACAAATTCTTTGTTCAAAAGGACGCTAACATGGATATCTAATTTGTTGTTTTCTTAGAGATAAGTCCAAAAATAAAACTAAAATAGGTAAATTGGTTCTTACCCAAATTAAGCTCCACCAGGTGGTGCATGCAACATGTAAATTAAAATTGTTTGACGGAAATATCAGTGCATTTGCCTTTATGACCACCTACAACATCCATCTCAAAGATTTGTACACAAGAGTGAACTTATTTTAGAACGGATATAGTAACTAATTAAAATTATGAGATATAGATCATACCTACATTGTAATAAAGAATAGATTAAATTGCATTGATGGTATACAAACTTATTAAGTGGGTGTAAATTAGTGAACAAACTTATAAAACGTTTGTTTTGCTACACAAATATAAAATGTTTCTTTTGCTGCACAAATTCTTCAAGTGCGAACCAAGGCTAAAAGAGCATGATATGATCGATCTTATCAAGTTGGATAATGAATATAATGTACCAAACATATATAAGGAGGGCACGAGATATGCTATATTTGTAGATAACTCTACACTTGGTTTCTACTTTTCTACTTTGTTTTATCCCTGCATCATTCCTCGAATTTTTATACATCTTTATCCATACAATTAGTATGCTTTTTTTCTACCTTCTATTTTGTAGAGGCATGTTTACATGGCATCCTTCTCAAATATGTGTTTACATGGCATCCTAATCAGTCAAGATTAGCCATATTGCATCTTTTGGTCTTAATTCGCACACACCAAGTATGTTCATGTACTACAATGAGCTTGTATAATTTAATATCATAGGATTTATGTTTTTAGATTCATAGTGAGTAGCTTTGTCCTAAGTTAAAGAATTCTATCTTTGATCATTAATTTCTAAAAATTATATAGTTTAACAACACATGAAATATAAATTATGAAAGTATGTCTCACTATGAATGTAAAAACATAAATTCTATGATACTAGATTATACGAATTTATAGAAATTGATGGTTAAATATAGAAATATTTGACTTACAACAAAACAAAGAGAGAAATCATTTTAGACGGAGGATTCTTGAGTTTGCCCTATCTAATATTCTCTTTAAGTGTCCCGATCTTTCAATGAGAGGGATAATTTCGATTGTAAGGAAGCGAAGTTGACGACCCGACTACAACCGTCGAAGGACATTGCGTCTTAGCAATCGCTACACCAACTCTAGGGGTTGTTCGTATTCTTGAACGAGGGTATTTGTTCCTATAAGCAATCGAGAACTAGCAAGAACAAGATGCACAAGTAACTCAATTACGAATAAAAGATGAAGGCGCCAATCTAAATCTGAATACGAAGGTGGGGTTCTGTAATGAGAAAACGGCGATCAAACCAACCACAACTTTACCTGGCAAAGTAGCGACGCTAAACTTTGATATAAACAAAACCCAAACCAAACCTAAGGGGGTGGCTAAGTATTTATACAAGAAGAGGGGCTAGGGATGGCATTCTAGGTGTGGCACGCCACCCTAGGTAGTACAAGGCCCATGGGCCCAGGCGAAAGTGACGCAACAAAGTTAGTCTTAGTTTTCAGAAATAGATCGGCACTCTTTTGGCAATTGCGATCGACTCGCATTGAATTTCGGGGTAAGGCCAGATCTGTTGGAAAGAGGATACTGAGACCTTTCTATCAAGTACTCTTGGGCTCCAAAAGAACTCTTGGATCAACGTGCATGCTTATTTCAATTTTGGACTGTGTAGGTGGCCGAATCGAAATCTTCTATGTTGTATCATGCTTTAGCTTGTGTACATGTTCCTCTTCATTACTAAATACAATAACATCATCACAAGCATTTAGTAGTACCTTATTCAGCAAATCATGCTTATGCAACCCTCTTAGTGTAGGAACACCTAATGCAGGGATCCGGAGGGACCCCTTTGTGAGTTCGGCTGGGGTGCGAATGTGCTCAATCTGGCGTAGGTTGCTGCTAGAGTAAATGAGGCAAAAGAGTTTATACAGGTTCAGGTCATACAGTGGCATAATACATTACTTCTGTTGTGTTCTTGGTTTTCTCTGTGATTGCTTGCAAAAGGAGTTTACAAGACTTAGACTGTGAGAGTTTTTTGAGTCGGATTCGGGAATCCTCCTCCCTGTGGCCTTGGCTCTAACCTTATACTTTTTGGGGAACACCACGGTGGCTGTACAATGGGAGTTACATAATTAGGTATGTTTGGTTATGTCTTCTGCTGATCGATGGGCCCAATCGCCTGGTCTCCTGGGGGCCCCTCTTAGAACAGGTCAAAAGAGAGGCAACGGTCGCTCACCACATGTCCGGGCCTGGCCGTCGAAAGCTTGCGGAGGAAGCTTAGGGTCGCCGCGCTGACCACGGGACCCATATGTCAGCCTCCCGCAGAAGTAGGTGGGGCACAGTGAGCCGGTGCAGATGGCACGATAATCAACCAAGCCACTTGCCAGCCCACACCCCTTATCAGGAAAATATGATGATGGCGTTCGGCGTGGGGTACAGATCCGTCCTGTCCCCCACATCTTACGTCCGGTAGATATACATCTTGTCGTTCTTAATGGGAGAGGCATAGGAAGATTGAAACGAGGCAGCATGCTCCGTCGCGTCGCCATTAATGCTCCTGCATCCGCGCGCTTCTTGAGTTGCTCGAGGGAGTCAAGCTCAGGTGCAGGGCTAGGCAGCGCCCCGAATGCAGCTTGCCACGGCCACGAGCTCGAGAGACTCCCCGAGCTCACCCCGTGAGGCCGCAAGCTCAAGACCTTTCTTCTTGGACCTGCGGGATCCTAGGCTTAGCTTCGTAGTGATCGCAAGTTGTACACGCTGCCCTTAACAATATGATGACATGGCGCCAAGCTGTCCTGAGCCATAAGTGATTGAAGCCCTGATTTCTACTTCACCGACAAACTCTAAGAACGAAGTTACCTGATAATTAATTTAACGGACATGAACTCATGTGATTGGTCCTTGTATCACCAATTCAGCTTGTGTACTTGGTGTGATTGTATCCCATGAAATGTGCTCTTTACCGTTAAAAAACTGCATCAAGAAAACATCCCAACGTGAAAAAACATGACGTTACACCATATAGATAGGTACTACTTTCTTTATCTTAAAATAATAAAACCTAAGATTTGATGTGACACTTTTAAGACGGAGAAAGTACCATGAATGAATTTTTCACGGGCCTTCTTTTCGCCGGTCACGACTCGTGACGTTGAAAACTCGGAAGAGAGAGATGGCAGAAACGGCCCGGAACTTTCCCCGCTTTGACCCCTCGATCGATCGCCGGCCTTCCACGCTGCAGGGGCAAACCCGACGTTCACGCGTTCTTCCCGATGTTCCGACTTCCGAGGGGGCTCATTGGGGAAACGACCGTTGCGTACACTCGCGATCATAGTACTAGTTGAAAAAACCAGGCCTTGCCAGCGGTTTAATATGAAAGGACCGGACCCGGAGGCTATCACGGTCTCGTTGCATTGATAGACTGGACATGTATTGGAACCTGCTTGGGACCGTTTGAGCTGGACGGTTTTCTGGTAAACCGGCCATTAAACCGTCAAATGGTTGGACTGGACGAGGACTCGTAGGGTTGGAAATGGTGGACCTGAAGGCCAAATATCAAATAGTATGTCCATAGCGGTAGCGATCTGTATAGTTCACTGCGAACTGTCTGATCCACCGATTGGACGGTTGCACTGGTGAACCGAGGGATCAACTGCTTTTCGTACCATGCTTGCGACTCGCTGCGTGCGTGCACCGGCCACACGTACGTTACGTAGCAGGCGGCGTCGCTGCGATAGTGGTGGTGTGCGACCGCCGATCAGCCGCACGCGTGCCGTGCTGTATACGGGCACGCGTGGCTGGCTGGCGGGCTAGTAGCGCATTCTGTCAGCGGTTGAATTAACTGACCTAGTGGGAGTACGAGTTTGCTACGAAAAAAGATATCCAAAGACGATCGAGGACACGACTTCTGTTTTCTTCCAAATTCTACTGGCTTAAAGTTAGTTGCTCCTTTATCGTAAACTATAAAATAATATAATTTTTTAAAAATTATATATATATATATATATATATAAATCAAATAAATCTATTTTTTAAATTTTTAATAGTTAATACTTAATCGATCATGTTTTTAGTCTCGTTTTGCGTATCGTCAATAAGTTAAGACAACAAGTTGCTAAGAACAGGCCCTAACCCGGTGGCCCGAATTGACGCCCACAGTTTACGGTAATGGGATAAAAATCAACTTTTATATATTCTAGGTAGTTATATTTATGATAAAATTTAAACAAAAATAGTTATATTTTAGAACGGAGGGAGTATATAGTTAAAACCCATCCTAAAGCTCAACATGCAAATATGCAATATCATTACTCACTAACAATTATTATTCTAATTAAGCATCTTAAAGCTTATACAAACATGATACATGATCTATAATTTATTATATTTTAGAACTCAACATGCAAGCATATTAAATCATTATCCATTATATCATTATCACAGTATTTCAACATATATCCGTCCATTATTTCTATAATATTTAGCATACATTCGTTCAAACATTCCTTCGTAAAGCGCAAGACATCAACTAGTTAATATTTAATAGGGTAGATGTTCATTATAGTCTTATCCAACATTCCGAGCCTGAATGGGGAGTGTATGTACAGTGGTGGACCCAGGATTTAGACTCGAGAGGGTTGATTTCTCAAGTGACAATAATCATAGAAAAACAGCACATATGTTTCCAAGCTTAAATCTTTTATGCATGTCATATATTTCTAGTTGGACCATAATACATACTCCCTCGGCCCAAAAAAACTTAACCCTCACATCCCGAGGCTTCTAGTTGGAACATAATGCATGGTGTTGTTCGACTGATCGTTACTCTCGATGGTGAATATGTTATTGATTGTGAACCCATATTAGATTATTTATATAGATGAATGGAAAAAATTGGCAAATAGGAAAGCTACTTAGGCAGGCGATAGGAAAATTCCTTAAGAAAGAAAAAAGAATAAAAACATAGATACATAACATAAAAAACCTATGGATTCAACAGACAGTTCACAAGATTGACCTATTTGGGAATCTCCAGATTTATTCTTATTTTCAACTCCCCGAAGCATGGACTTTAGCCATCTAGGGTGCGACACTCAACCGCTTCGCCTAGCAGCACAGTGCTTGTATTGCTCTTCCATAACCCCGTTTCACAGTTTAGGTTGCTTATAGTACCCTTTATTAATATGAATGTAGTATTGGTAGATGGGTAAGTAAGAAGTATTAAAATGATAAAATTTCTCGATTTTAGATGGGTGGTATGTGTGAAGGTAGGAATTAGTTTATTTTGAGACAAATGTTAGAATTTGGGAAGGGGGAAGTATATAAAAAAATACCACTGCTGCACATGTTTAACAAATGATTGATAATACAAATTAAAGATGGTTGATATGTATACATATTTATTAATCTGGATTTAGCTCTACAATTACCGACTAGATCAGTGTAGCTAACCTTTACTGGTATAGACGCCTTGGTATAAATTAGCATGTAGTCTCAAAACAAAGTACTAACTATTTCCATTAGCTACTAAGATCGTAAATTAAAAATTGAAGTGAAAAATTTAACCATACTATAGTGCTTATAAAGATGCGATTTTTAAGTCCCTATCGGCTTAGAGTATCTCAAGAGATGCTAAAACCTGTCTCTAAATCAAATTTTAGAAATTATCTCTAAAAATATTGCTCCAACAGATATCCAATAGTATTCCTAATTTTTTCTCGTACCTAAAAATCAATCCCAAAGCAAATTTTGGGCTAGTATACAGTGTCCCCAATACGTCCAACCGCGCGAGATGCGCGCCAGCTCTTCCCTCTCCCGCCGCAATTTTTTCCTCTCCCGCGGCAATTCTTTCCTCGCACACGCCATTTTCTTCGTCGGCCTCTGCCATCCACTGCGCCAAGGCTGCCGTCTCCGCTCCTGGGCGCCGCGCCGCCGCCCGCCTCCGCTCCTGGGCGCCGCGCCACCGCCGCCGCGGTCCAGGGCGTCGCGCCGGCTTCGCTCCAGGTGTGGTTGCCAATACAACCTGCATCTGACTTATATGTGAGATTAATTTGTATGCCATGCCGACATACACATTGGTTGCTTATCTGATACCTGTAGAGCTAGCAGAACATGTTCTTGCTGATGAATTGCAGATGAAGGGATCTATCCTGTCAAATTTGCTGTTAATTCTATAGATTTGGATGGCCACTGAAATGAAGTAATCTTTCCTTTTTTCATTATCTTACACTGTGAAAAATTATGATAGGTATTAGGTAATGACAGAAATACTCACATAGCAATAAAATCTCTTTAGCTTGAGTGTTGTGATCTCATGTTTGCCATTGCAAATAAGCCAATAACCATAGGCTCCAAAAGGCTTTATTCTGCTAGGATATGATGTGTCTGTTGAGACTTGAGAGCATCAAAATGGTTTATTCTTTTCCAAACCATACATATTTTTACCCCAAATTCTACCAATCAAGAATAAGGCCTACTCATCATCATTTACATACTTTTATTATGTTGCAGAATCTATTTAATCATTTGGAAACATATTTAGATGCAAGGTAATGCCATCTGTCCAATTGCAGTGCTTCCTAAATCATTTGTTGTGAAAATAATGAGTTGCCAGCTACTAATATTAACCAGTGTCATGATATTGGATTATTGACAAGTGAGATCATGTGGAAATAATCAAATTAACATGGACAGCAAGCTACTAATATTAACCAGTGCCATTTTTTTCCCTCAATTTTTTGTAGTACTATTGAAAATGGAAGAAGGAGGATACTACACTAATTTGATCAACGAGGGCAACTATTCCTTTGATTGGGATGGTGTGAGTACCCAACCAACTGAGGAGGAGCATTCACCCATGGTGGAAAGTACTCCCTCAGCTAGACCAAATTTGAAAAGATCAAAAAATTTTAATGAGAGGGAAGACGTGCTACTTGTGTCGGCATGGTTGAATATAAGTATGGATCTAGTGCTAGGTATAAATCAAACCCGTTCTGCATATTGGAAGAGAGTTTACGATTACTTCCACGAAAGCAAAAAATTCACATCGGATCTAGCTAGAGTTCACTTATGCATAGTTGGTCAACTATTCAAGAGCATGTGAACAAGTTTTGTGGATGTATAAGCCAGATTGAGGCTAGAAGGTCAAGCGGGGCTATAATACATGACAAGGTAATTCATAATCATGTAACGTCTTTTACATAACTTGCAAACATTTGGTAACTATGTTTTCCTAACTTGAGTTGTGCAGATTACTCAGGCAGTGGCTTTGTTTAGCGGCACAAACAACAACAACAAGCCCTTTCAATTCTTGCATTACTGGAATATATTGCGGACACAACCCAAGTGGCATGATAAGCAGAAGCAATTGTCATCCTAGAAACCCTGTCCCAACAAAAAACAGAAGGCAACCATGGAAGCATGTGTAGATACGGCTACTCCCACTAATGATGAAACTACCAGCCATGATATCACGAAGAATGTATGTATCGAGAATGAAGCGCTGAAGAGACCCATAGGTAAGAAGAGGGCGAAAGAGCAGTTGAGGCGAGGTGGAGGTGATGCATGCGTGGAGGCTCTAGACCATTTGTGGGGGAAAAAGAAAGAGTCTGATGCGGAGAAGGAAAAGATCAAAGAAGAAAGGTACAAACAATCTTATGCACTAGATAAAGAGAGGCTTGAGTTGGAATAAAAAAGGGTTGCAAGTGAACTAGTTAGGGCTCAAACTGAACAAGCGAGGGTTGCAAAGGAGGCAGATGAATTCCGGTTGAAAAGGATGTTAGAAGAAGAGAGAATTATGGCACTAGACGTTACTTCCATGCCTGTACTTCAACAGCAGTACTACAAGAGCTTACAAAATGAAATCATCGCTCGTCGTGCCATCAGTTCTGGTTGACATGTGAGTGTTAATACCCTTCGTTGATAGTTATGAACAATTTAGCTAGCATAGGAAAGCTTGAACACTATTTTTTTACTAGTCTGAACTACTCAGGTGATAAATTTGTTTTCTGATTGGGCTTTTATTGCAGAAACAGTTTTCTTGAGGTGTGATGCTGCTGAAGTTGAATTTTGAAGCAAGTTTGCAGTTGCTTTGTGTTCCTATCTATTCTGACTTGCTGTCCACTGATTCAGCAGTAGTTTCCTTTGTCACAATTAATATTGCTAAATTTTTTAAGTTCTGGGCTAATTACATCGGGTTGTCAATTGTGGATGTAACTTGATTTTCTTTCAGTTTTTTCACCAGTTTTTACTGTTGCTAGTAACTTTATCAACATCCTTCACAATTCTGAAAACTGTTACATTCTCTTTATATGAATCTATGTATCCAGATGGTCAAGAGAGATCTGGTTAAGTATTTTGTCAGGGGAGCTGAATGTGAGCTGAAGGGTTAATGGGAATGGAGGGCAGGGGTCTTTCTGAGTTGTTATACCTTTTTCACCAACATCATGCAGTGTTTTGAATTTGTCTAAATAGTACTGAATTGGTTGTCTCCCATAACAGGAATGCAGCAGAGAAGGGAATGCAAGCTAGTGACCTTGATGAAAATTGGTTGTTAGCTATAAAATGTTCTGATTTTATTGTCCAGGGAAAAAAAAGGTTTCTGGTTGTTGCCTCTTTATGGGGAAACTGTTACTGAATTGGCTCTCTTGTGATCCTGTTTCCTTAACCCCTGAAACTTCTGTAGTGTGACCTTTGAGATGGCAGTTCAGGCATTCTAGAACCTTAGAACTTAGAACAGGCAGTTTTATGCTTGCAGCAATTCTGATTCAGTTTGATGCTAGAACAATTGTTCTAGCTCTCTGCTGCTAGTCATGTTATAGCATGATTGATTAGCTTATGATGTGAGAATAATTTGTTTCCTCTTCTTGAATGAATATGCCCAACAGGCAAGTGCATGAATATCTCCTTGTTGCTTCTATAACCAACATCGCCAACTGGTTTTCTCTGTATTATAGCAGACACTGACATATGGACCCGGACCCACCTGTTAGTGGTTGCTACTGCACTAGCATACACCGCAGATGCCCCGCGCGACACCACGTGTTAGCGTCTCACCTAGCCTGAGGCCTTCTTCCTTTCTACTCCAGTGTACTATGACTACGATGATTGACTTACTTGTAGTACTTGTTATTAACGAGGTAATGATAACCGCTAAATCAAACAGTAGATATGTAGGATGTGTTTATGAAATGCAGTGCTGCTGAATTTAGAAGGGAACAAAAGAGATAACAAAAGTATTATGACAAACTTAAATATTTATTCGTTACATGAAGTACAAAACTATTAAGACAAACTTAAATATTTATCCGGATGATGTTGCCACAGGTGTTCCACTAAGTCTTCTTGTAACTGATGGTGAGTTTCGTTATCTCTTATTTTTTTGTGCGTCTTAATAAATTCATCAAGATCAGGTGTTTCATCATGGGAAACTCTCACATTTTCTTCCCCTTTTTCGAACCGTTCTTTGGGATCCACTTCTCCCTCATCTTTAATAATCATGTTATGCGTGATGACACAAGCTTTCATAATGTATCCTAGTGTCTCTTCATCCCATAATCAAGCTGGCCCCCAAACAATGGCGAATTGAGCTTGCAGAACTTCAAAGGCTCGTTCGACGTCCATCCTTACAGCTTCCTATGCTTTAGCGAAATATTTCCTCTTATTGCCCTGTGGTTCTGGTATGGTCTTCACAAATGTGGCCCAAGATGGGTATATGCCATCGGTAAGATAATATCCCATTGTATAATCATGATCATTTATACTATAGTTCACTTTAGGAGCTTCGCCTTCAGCTAACTTCGCAAATAGTGGAGATCGATGAAGCACATTTATATCATTGTGAGACCTAGGTAGTCCAAAAAGACGTGCCAAATCCATAGATCCTTAGAGGCAATAGCTTCTAAAATTATTGTAGGCTCGTGCACATGACCGGAGTACATACCTTATAAGGCCGAAGGGCAATTCTTCCACTTCCAATGCATGCAATCTATAGAACCTAACATACTAGGAAACCCTCTTTCCTCCGCAAGTGCAAGTAATCGAGCCGTATCGTTCTCATTAGGTGATCTCAAGTATTCATCTTCAAAAACTTCAACAACACCTTTGACAAACCTTCTTAAACTCTCTAAAGCGGTACTTTTTCCATTACCACAATAGTCATCTACAACATCTGCCGCTACACCATAAGATAACTGATGTATTGCTGCAGTGATCTTCTGCAAACAACTTAATCCAAGAACACCAGCTGCATTTCTCTTCTGCACAAAATAGTCATCATGGTCCTCCAATGTATTCATTATGCGCTCAAACAGAGACCGACTCATTCTCCACCTGCGTAGACAAGACTAAATATAATGAGATATATATATTAACATCCACAATAAAGATGAACTAAATAAAATTTACTTAATACAAACCTTCGCCTGAAATAAATTGGTCCATATGTAGGATGCTTCGAGAAGTAATCGTGATATAATGTCAAGTGTCGTGCTTCTCTACTATGATCAACTACCTTATGTCCAGCAATAGACCTGCCATGTTTTGGTGCATTGACAGAGTGCGAATAGCTATGCACAATTTGTGCCGCGGCAAAAAAGAATTCATCGTCCTCGTCAGATAAGGATTCATCTAGTAGTCATTGAAATAAGGAGCGAGAACCACTCATCACAGATCGAATCAACTGCAAAATCTTTTAATTATCACATGAAATTATTTTTTTGCCTACAATGAAATCCTCATATCAAAGTATGGCTAGGGCAAAAACAGATCAGTGGGATTGGCTAGGGGATTACCTGCTTGAGGACACAAATGGCTAGAGCGTTGTCGCAGGATTCCGTTTTTGTAAAAATCAAAGTCAAGAAACGACGGTATAGCCACGGATCAGAACAGGTGACAGTGGCGGCAAACGGTGACAGCAACACCACCGTTCCTGTTTCGTGCATGCGCAAACAGGGGGAGGGGTTGTGCGCACACAGGGGGGGGGGAGAGATGATCAACTACCAACGGTCCCACCCTACCTATGTGGCTAACCAATAAATTATTGGGATCCAATTTTTAGGCCTCTTTTGGAGGAGAGGGTGATTTTTGGACCTAAATTTTTTTAGGAAGGCCCCAATACTAATTTTTTTGGGAGCTAAATATTGCTAAATATTAGGCATCTCTTGGAGATGCTCTTAGACCTTTACTTGTTTGCTTGTGCTTCTGATCTATGCTTCCGTAAACAAGCGATTTTTTTGCAAAAACTTTTTGTATGGAAGTATCTCTAAAAAATCAAATAGATGTATTTTTAAGTTTTTAATGGTTAATACTAAATTAATTGTGCGCTAGTGAAGTTTCTCATTTTATGTATGGCTTAAAAGCCACTTCTTATCTCACAAGCAAATGGGGCCTTAGAGCATCTCCAATAGATACCCCATATGGATGACTAAGCCATAATTTGGCCATTTTGGCCAAAAAAACCCCTCCAACAGACTACTCATCCAAATAGCCATGGCCAAACCATCCCCTAGGATGGCCAAATATGGCCATCCAAACCCAGTGGTCAAAATGGTGGGACCCACCTAAAAAAATAATTTTTTCTTCGGAGAAACCGTCTCTCGTGCGAACGCATCACCCCCACCGATCCCCAATCTCATTCTTCTCCCCCCACCGCCAGTCGCCATCTGCTTCCTCGGCCACACTGCCACGCGCCGCCATTGACGAGGAGCCCAAGGTGGTCGTTGAGGTCGCTGCGTTGCCAGCCGCCCGAGGAGGTCGTCGAGGTTGCCGAGGTCTGAGCCTTTCCATTTTCTTATGAAATTTCATTGAACTTCCTGTGTTCAGTCCATATATTTTCACATGAATAATTCCTGTGAACTTCCTGTGTTCTATCTTGTTCCTGAACTTTTCTTCTGTGATTTTTTCTGCAACCATATGTATATTGCTGATGCCAACTAGAACTACTTCATGCACCAAACCTAAACATTGGGTCATGTAACTCCCCGCTTTCAGCGAGACGTTAAACGATAATTTGCCAAAAATCTATTTGTGAAAATTTTGATCTTGTGAGCTGTGTTGTATGTCGTGCCTGGATCTCAATTTAAAATCCTGTCCTTGATCTCGACAAATCCCTCCTCTCAAAATCCTCTGCTCCAAAATAATCTTCAAACTCGAATCGCCGCTATCGAACTCCTCTCCAAAATCTTAACGGCAAAGTCCTTCAATCGTCTCCTTCAAATATCCGCCTCGATTCCTGTTCCGAAGATCCGAGTCCGAACTCTGGACATCTCCTTTGAAATCTTCCCGTAAACCTCCTCGTTTTCCCTCTCCCTTGATCCCTGAGAAACCCTGAGTCAAATAATACAGCTTGGGCGTCGAGCCTCTTGTCAAATCCTATCCATCTACCCAACTATGTATATATATATATATATATACACCATGTATATATATATCCCCTTGAGTATACACCTACCTACAAGAACATGTATATATACCTGTATACATGTACCAACCCTCCTCTCAGCTCCACCCACATATGTGCACATAAATATATATATACACCTCCCTAAATATATGTATACATAAAACCCTCCATCAACATTGAGCCTTCCCCCACAAAAATTCAAATTAAATATTGTAATTTGAATTTAATCCTCTCTTTGGACCCCTGCAAAAATCCTCGGAAAAACCCCAAAAATATCAAAAACTTGCTACCTTGGTCCCCTCCTTGTTTTCCCCAAATTTTGCTGAATCCAAATATATATTTAAGTTCAAAATCCCTTTTGAAAGCCTCCACAAAAGCCCCAAATAAATCCTGGAGAAAAAGAAAAAAACTCCTGTGCCTTTGGGCCGCAACATCCTTCCTCCTCGGCCCAGCTAGCCCAGCCACTGCAGCGCAGAGCTGGTGCCTCGCTACAGATCTATGCCATGTGGCCCGGTCCCCAATCTATGCCGTCGACTCCTTCTGTCCCGCGCGCCCCACGTGGACCGACCTGTCATAGTCCTAGATTTAATTTCAAATAATTAGTGTTATGCCCTACTGTCATTAGAGTGCAATTTAAATTTTTGCATTGTCACTTCTTGCAAGATAAAGTTTGCAATAATTAAACACTAGATCGGCAAAAACAAAATACTATTAGAAAGTGTATCAAATTGAACAGAAGTGTAGATGGGAGATAATTTATTCAAATATTAGTTTATTTATCATGAACTAATATAATTTTTCCAGAATTTAATACAATAGTTTAGACCCCTTAAAAATTCAAACAATTTTCAGCCTGGGTCCTTTTTGTTGAATTTCTATGAGCAAACCACTTTTAATTTTTATGTGAAACTTTCAAAAGTGGAACCTAGGTAGTCTGGGCTAGCTACACAAAAAAATCACCATATTTTTAACACCAGTTTTGCTTACTCATTTTGATTTTTAAAAGTGATGCATATGCATTTTAAAAGGAATTTCTAAAAATGATTTGGTTAAACATAAAATCATGAAAAAATTCCTGTAAACACTATCCTGCATAATTAATCCACTGTAAATTTTACATGATTTTATCACTTCAGTAAGTACTTCAATAAAATCCCTCAAATCAGCTAGACTAGGGAGCTAGCTAAAAATGAATGGGTATACTTCTAAAATTCACCAAATGGCAGTGCAATTCTACCAACAGGTGTGTCAACAAGCACCCTACTACCAGTAATTTTTTCTCAATTTAATTCCCAAAGAAATCACATAAAATAACAGGAGCAAAGCCCTAAGGATATAAATTACACTGCAGAAAAACTGGATCAATACCCCTACTTTGCAATTTCACCAAAGGCAAGCCAGACCACTTCTAACCACGAAATTTGGCCAGCAGTTTAAACACATCTTTCTCTACCTCCAATAATTTTCCCATAATTTATGCTCCTCATTAACCTAGTAAAACAGTAATATAAAGATTGCATGTTGGATAGCTCACAAGACGACTTAGTCTCTAGAGAATTCTTCTCTCAATTTCATTTCCATGTGGGACCCACAAGACCATGGCCCACTTGTAAGCCTCAGCACTGCATGGGATAGTGTGATGCACCAAGGTTTCTACCCACACTCCTCTCTTCTTCCTAGGTTTCCACTACTTGGACCCACTAGTCATAGACTAAACTTAGCCAAAAATTGTGTAGAACAATGTTGTCTTACATGCGGGACCCACCCTGGACACTGTGGAACTGGAGCAGCTCAGCAGTTACATATCAAATGTGTCAGCACCTCCTTTCTTCTTCCTCCCTCAGCATATAGAACACCTGGACAGCATAGCACTTGGAGACCTCGGCCATTTCGCCTCAAACTTCACCAGCAGTACCTCTCTCCCTTACTCTCCACATTCCCACCGAGAAAACCAAGAAAAACCCCAAGGATCACCGGCGGCAACCCCATCTTCTCCTCTGCCGAAGGTGTTCGGTTGAGCCCGAGCTAGATCCGGTGAGCTCCATCCTTTCTCAACCACGGGAACGCAATATACATCTCCTAATCATTCCATTTTTGCACTTTATGGCCCTAGGTTTGCTGGTCAGAGCCGCCGTGCACTGCCTCTGCTCCGCTAGACCGCCGCCACGATGACATCGCTGTTCCGACGACCCCAGGGCATCTTGGGCTGAGCCACCTCGCCGCCAGCATCGCCTTGATCCCAGGAGACTCTGGCCTCGACCAATCAAACCGCAATGCCGTGTACCAGGAGATCAACGCCGTCTTCTTCCCCTCCGGTCAAGTTGCCGCCGTCGTCGATTTGTCCTTTCTGGTTAGCCTCTATTCGATTCCTCGCTTAGACACCATCTCTAGGAGACCTCTAACACGATGGACATCTTCCCTTGGCAGCTTGTCGAACGAATCGAGCCACCGCCGTCGCTCAGTGGTTTTCCACCGCCGCTGAGGCATTCTCTCCATCGCTGCCACTGTCCAGCCTCCTCCGCCTTGGGCCATCGCATGGTGAGCATCCTTGCACCTAGTAGTAACTCACGCATGCATGTGCACAGCCAGATCGAGTCCAAAACAAGATACACATCATCACCCGACTGCCTCCGCCGCCTGCACCCCTCGCCAGCGTAGCTCCGGCCACCAACAGCGACGAGACCACCACCCATCACCTCGCCTAGATCTCCTCTACCTTTTCTCTGTTGGCCGCGACGCCAACCGAGCCGCTGTTCGCCGCCAGCGCCGGTGAGTAGAGCCGGCGGCAAGCCAGCCCCATGCCTCCTCTGTTTTATGCCGCCGACAGGTGGGCCTGGGCTGGAGGAAAAGAGAAAAGAAGAAAGAAATAGGAAAATAATTAAGGAATTTAATTTACAACAGAAAAATAGCCAAACTTTGAAAATCCATAACTATTTCTTTTTAACTCCTTTTTGAGTGAAATCAATTTTTTTAGTTCTGTAAATTTGTAAACTTTAATACTGTCAAATAAAATATGACCACTTCTGTACAGAAAATATCTATAAAATAATATGAAGCAAAAGTAACTTATTTTGTGCCTAGGAACTTGGAATATTTCTAGGAAATCCATTATAACTCCTTTTGAGGTGAACCAAATTTCTATGGATTCATAAAAATGTTATCTTTAATGTTGTAAAATAAAAGGTGAGAACTTATATGTAGGATTTTTCTCTAAAGATGGAAATATCTATTATATACCTCTTTATAACCTAGAAGTTTATAAATTTCTAGAAAATTCATCCTAACTGCTAAAAATATGAAACCACTTTTGTTTAACTCAGAAAATTGTAACCTTTGCTGTGGATAAATTGTTTTTGACAAAACTACCTCCCAAAATAGACCTAATTAATTTCTAACCCTTCTTTTTGATAAACTTCTAAAATTCACAACTAAATCATTTTAAATCAAATTTTAGTGAACCAAGTTTTGTTGGAACCAGTAGGCTATGCTCTTTTATATAAAAATACATGCCTTCTTGAAATCTTAATAGAAAATGTCAGTCAAATATAATAACTTATGGTTACAAAATAAATAATTTCAAAACTGCCATTGTCAGCCTTTCTATCTTGTTATTTTTGTAACTCATAAACCGTAAAAGATTTTGAAATGATTCTTTCCCTAAAATTCACTTTAAAATTTAAATACCTACTGTATTTATCTCATAATTAATTGATCATTTTGCATTGACATATTTAATTGGTTCTTATTTGCATATTCATCTTTTATCGGTAGATTCAGACAATTCGGAGTACAAGGAGTAAGAACCAGAAGTTGAGTGTGAACCATCGCAGCAGCAAGGCAAGAATCTAAGCATATTGACCCTATGTCTTCAATAAATTGATTTGTTTACGAAAACAATATCTATATGCATGTTTCGGTTCCTTCTTAAAATGGGAAAACGGGTAGAGTCAATATTGCCCCATTTGTATGCATTTCCATTCCTTGGTTGTTGATTCCATGTTTTTACATTATCACCCCTAGTTAAGGACTTTGGGATACTTTATTTTATCGAATGCTTAGCCATGCTTATTTCTAAACTTAGAAAAATCCGATAGATGGAGCTATCGGTTCAAAACTAGTTTAATACGAATGGATGGGTTAAAATCTGAAAAGAATAACTTCTGATTCATAATTAAGAATATGTTTGACTTGGACGGATGATAGGGCGATGACGGGATGGTGTTTCCCCGATGCATGTAGCTTCGTCTGGGTCGTTAAGGACCGAACATGTTGACGTCTATTCAAGCACCCTACGTACTTCCACACGCCGGGAATGGGACGGCTTAACTCAATAGCACGGGAGGCTGTGGCCATCTACGCCCGTCCGTCAGTCGTGAGGATGGTCTTTCCTTTGGCGGGCCTCGAGCGCGCCTGGTTTTGGCCGGAGGTGCCTCCTGCGACGGTGAGCCCGCCTTAGTCACCGGTGTGTGTGGCTAAGTCGTCGGGGGCCCAGACGTGGTTTAGGTGGTTGGAGCTAAGTGTGGGAAAGATTTTGTTGTGTCCTCTAGTCCGCACTCAATGTGTAGAGTGTGGGTACCGACGGGTACGGATCAAACTAGAGTGTAGCCATTTGGCTTCTATCACATCGTGTGGGTAAAGATGTACACCTCTGATCAGAGTAAGAACTATTCGAATAGCCGTGTCCACGGTTACAGGATGACCGCTTGATGTGCTAGTCAGTCTATGTTAGCATCCAACTTGGGATATGTGGTTATGGGATTATGTGGTTATATCATGACTTAGGATAGTCATGGATGGATGGGTTTATATAAGAGGCTTTGATGTTAAATATGGCTTGGTTTTAGCCATGAAAGTTGGTATGCTTGTGTAGCATATTTATTTGGGTAATGGTGGCCCATTGTTGATGTTAGAGCATGGGATTGTGCTCAGTTTCACCTCTTTTTTTTAGAACATATTACTTGCTGTCCTAAAATTTCAAATTGCTATTCTTTCGCAAACGCTTATAGTTTCAAGTTATTATTTTGCTCAATAAACTTAGCTTTATGCAAAACAAGATCAACATAGCCATATTCCTTGATGTTGAGACCAGCATTACTCCTTTGTACTACTAATATTGTGTAAGTCTAGCTGAGTACCATTCGTACTCACGCAGCTTATTTTCAGGTGAGGATAATGACGACGTTGATGTGGTCTACTATTATCCCGCCGAGGGTGGCGAGGATAATGTGTAGTTGGAGTTAAGCTCTATCCCCAGTCGGTTGCCCTGTGGTTTGGTATGGCACCACTGGTTTTATCCTTGATGTTTATATTTCCGCTACTATCTTTTGTGCTACTCTGTGATGAGTTAGGGTGTGTGAACCCTCTATGTAATATATGTAACCCTGCTGCACTTTTATCCATATTTAGAGTATTTGTGATGTTTATCAATTGCTTACGATGAAAGTGTGAGGCTAGTCGCTTTCCTGGGGACTAGCTGAACATGAGTATGAGTTTAGAAATGATGAGATGCTTGGATATTGATTCAACCGTAGACCATGTCCCTAGAAGTGTGTATCATGTTTGGTCGCCACCTTCGTGTGGTTTGACGGGCACACTTCGTCGTTTCGGACTGGTGAATCAACTCTCCAAATATCTCCTTATTTCTGAATTCGGCGCTTTGGATTTGTATTATAAATGGGTAAATATTATGGCAAGGCTGCGATGAGGATAGGTGGTTACTGCGCTTATTTGGTTTTGATTCTAGATCCCATCCATCTAGATATTTCGCGTTGTCATAGTAATTACTCTCCATAATGCACTTCCGGGGTGTCCACACGACCGCCCCCACCGGATGCGCGCCACTCGCCCGCCGTTGATCTCTCCTCACTTGCCCGCGCACGCCCCGCACCGAGCCGATCGCCGCCACGTGCCTCCCCGCTCGCGCCCCACCATCGTTTTCCCCGATCACTGTTTATCTTCCCCATCGCCACCCCGTTTTCCCATTCTCCGTGCCCGGCAGGTGTTTGGTCAAAAGACCGAGGACCATCCCGACGCCATCCCGGCTCCGCCTCGGCCTCGCCACGGCACGCTGCAAGACGCCAACAGTGGGACGCCTCTGCCGCCCTTTTTCCCCCTCGCTTTTCCTCCTTTTGACCGGAAACCACGTCGGCATGGCCGTTCCGAAAGCGCGCTCTCTCTCTCTTTCAATCTTTACCGCCCGCACCAGCCCCGTTCGCCCGCTCTCCATGCCGAGCAAGCCCGCGCGCGGACTCCCAACAGAATCATCCGATAGCCCGCCTCCGCCGCCTCGCACATCCCGGCCGCCCGTTTGAAATTGCCGCCCCGAGAAAAGCTTTCACCTCGGCGCCCGGTTGGCCCTCTCACCTCAATGATTGAGCGAGGGAAATCCCGAGCCTACCCCGGGCCGACCTAGCGGTTCCCTCGCTGCTCCTCGCCTATAAAAGCTTCCCCGAGGCCTCCTTCTCTCATCTCGCTGTTAACGCCAAAATTTGGTAAGGCCCTGTATCAGATTCAGTCAAAAAGAAAATTGCAGTCAACTAATGGAAGTTGATCTAGAAGGGACCGAATCCAGGAAGGAGCCGTGAAGACCGCAGTATGGCAGTTATTTACCGTGTCTACTATTTAGGCAGTGTTAGTTTTTATCTTTAGGAAACCTGACCTCGTGTCTGGTTAGGTCCTGTTAGTATTTTCTGTTGTAATTAGGAAAGCATGTACCGTGTCCAATAAGGACTCATGTCAACTCGGGGTATAAATACGTATGCCCGGGTGCTGTGTAATCATCATCAATCGATCAATACAAATTCGGCGCATCGCCACCCTTTCGACGGGTTCTTGCTTCTCGAGCCGGGCTGCATCGGTTAAGTTCGATCTCCTGCGAGAGGGTAAGTCTCGTCACCCCGGCTACCTATCGGCTAGGACTTTTTCGGTTAGGTCCGATATTCTAGTCGGTTTATGGTAGTCGGCTTACCACGATATATCTATTTTGTCTATGGCTGCATCAGTTCAGTTTGATCTCATAGATTGATTAGGTATATCACATCACGCGTGCGTAGATCGTATCGGCTTACTGGGAGCGGTTTATTCACAGTTTGTGCTGCATCGGTTGGGTCCGACCTACTAAACTGCCAGCGATAAATCGTTCCTGTTAGGTTGATATTTTGTGCGCAAGCGTCTTATCGGGGTGTATAGCCGATAAGTTATCATATTTTATATCACGATCGCATCAGATCTATCGGCCTATCGAGGTCTTGTTATCATCATCAGTCTGTGCTGCAACGGTTGGGTCCGATCTACTAGACTGACGATAATAACTTTATTCTTAATAAGCCGATGGGTTTTATGCGGCGTTTTTATCGGAGTGCTTAGCCGATAAGTTATCCTTTAAATACAGCCGATTATACTGCTTGCTTTGTTGTACATTCTTGTCTGCATTATTATTACGATCGGCTAAGGGCTAGCCGATTAGTTTACTCTGCCGATCCAAGCGCGAGCACAGATAGGCTCCCGGGCACGAGCTCAGGTAAGTTCCCGGGCACGATCAGCAGGTGAGGACCCGGGTACGGACAGCAAGCGAGGACCCGGGCACGGACAGCAAGCGAGGACCCGGGCACGGGCGACAGGCAACGATCCAGGCACGGGCATGAGCAAGGGCCTGGGTACAGGCGCGGGCAGTACTACACGAACAATCACTATTGCAATCGGCTGGAGTTTATCAAATTCATTTATTTACGCATTCTGCATATCTATTTTATCAATTTATAGCCGATTTTCAAGTATCCTTCGGCAATCGGCTAGCTCAATATTTGCTTATTATCATTAGTTGTTCATGCCATCATCGGCTTCCAGCCGGTGTATAAGTGCTACAGTTCATATTGGCTATCGGCCGATGAGACGAGTCCAGATCGGCTTCCAGCTGATTGGCTCATTGATCTAACATTTTATCTCCTTGTCAATTGCAGGGTCAAATTGACTGGCACGCCTACGAACCTCAAGATTTTAGGACCTGCACTGGAGTGAAGCAAATCTCCCAGGCCTTCGCGTGTCTCCAAGGTGCCAGACGGCCCCGGCGGTTTTCGGCGTCAACACTCGCTTCGGTCTCCAGCACCGCCGCCGGGCTGCATTATTCTGAGGAGACGGCCGAGCTGCGCCGCCGTGGGGCCTCGACTGCCCTTTCCTGTCCCGAGCGCCCTTGCTTGGTCTCGGAGCTGAGCGCCGGCACTGCCCCTCCCCGCCGGCCTCCCTGCTCGCCCCACAACGCCGTCGCTGCTCTGTTTCCCCCCGTGCAAACTCTAGTAGTCAATCTCCCTCTGGGTGAGTTCCTGCGCCTCACTAGGCATCGACTCCTCGTCCTCTCCCCTCTCTCCTCTGTTTCCCCTTCGTCGCCGCCGGGCACAGCCGCACACTGCTGGTGGAACTCAGGACCGACGGCCTTCCATCGTCAGCTACCACCACCACTAGACATCGGCCGCCTCCGGATCCCACGCGCAGGCCTCTTTCCCCTCGGCCACCGCGCATGGCCGCTGGCCTCTTTCCCTTTTCTCTCTCACCGCCGCCTCGGCATCTCGTCGCCGGCCGCCGTCGCTCGGCCTCTTGACGATCCGAGCTGCTCAAGTAGTTCACCTTGTTCCTCTCTGCCTGTCGGCGCCATCAATTGCCACGTTTCATCGTCGCTCGCCGAGATCGTTTCCGCCGTTGTTGACCATTGATCCAAATCCCTGTTCTTCTTCCTCCTCTCGCCCACGCGCGACGGAGTGGACGCCGCTTGTCCTGGTCACCCGTGCACGCAGCTCAGCGAGACCCCGTGTCTGCTCGTGGGCCCGTCCCAAATCGGTGTACCGCGAACCCGTGGTGCTCCCCGTCCATCTTCCCCTGCACGTTCCCCCCCTCGTAAACTCTCCTCACAAGGACCCCGAAACCGACAACGGGTCCCGCACTCCGGACCAGGCCCGCAAGTCAGCCCCTGACCACGTCCCGCCGCTGGCCTCTGGGGCTGAACCGGCCCGTGTATCTCCCTGAGGCTACCGCCATGTGGGCCGTCTCGGTCGTTCGGCCCATTCCCGTGTGCACTAGGCGCAAAGGCCCCCTGGCAGCTGGGCCCCGCCGCAGAGGCCTAGTGTAACGCCCAAAAATTCAACCCCAAAATTCTGAACATCCATGTGTATTAAATCCCTATCCAGGACAGCCAGGGTACACAAACCAAGTTGCCATATAGAGTGCGTCTTATAAACAGAGTAAAAATATATTACAAAAATGCAGCGGAAAAGGTAAATATAGTCTACAGACATCGGGCTGAGCAGCAACTTCCATCCCATAAGCACCTTGACAGCGGAGCCAGCCTATTCCTCAGGACGATCCTCGTCGGACGCGTTCTCCAACACTGAGAGGGGAAAAGAGAGCAAGGCTGAGTACCATCCACAGTACTCAACAAATCACACCCACAATTATGCATATGCATGGGAAGCAAAGGTAAGCTAGGGTTTGATTTGTGTAAGAGCAGTTGCAAACAGTAGTAGTTCGTAAATAGTAAAAGGTTGATTAATTTAACAATATTAATTCTCTACCGATTAACGTTTCCCCACGTTAACCAGGCCCAACCATCCCTTACTGGTTAACGTTACACCACGTTAACCAGACTCCACTGATGAACGCTACAACACGTTCACCAGACTCCTCCGATTAATGCTACACCACATTAACCGGACTCCACTGATTAACGTTACACCACGTTAACTAGTCTCCACTGATCAACGTTACACCACGTTTACCAAGCCGCACTGATGAACGCTACACCACGTTCACCAGGCGTCACTGATGAACGTTACACCACGTTCACCAGTCTCCGCCGATTAATGTTACACCACGTTAACCAGTCTCCACGTTAACCCACAAGACACAGCCCCACACACGTTCCCGTGTGCCGGTGCATCACCAAAATACCCCGTGAGAGGCTGTGACAAGACCGTTCACGCAACCTCTCCCTAACCATCCACACCACGCTGAGGTTGCACCTGCCAACAGGGCACACCATATTGGCCAGGATACCCCCTTTGCGCCACGGTGAATCCGGAAGCCAATCAACCCTACCCCGGGCCAATCCAACTCCATCACGCCCACCCTCATCTCCGGTGCCTAGGAGAGGGAGAAGAAACGCTACAAGCCCAGTCATTGCCCACGCTGGCTTGTGGAAAGTACGAGTAATTGCCCAAGTGGTTCCCGCGAACCGGTCCTTAATTGTCATGGGTGCGACAAGCAGAACCATACACCTACAACCCACCATTTAGGTCCAATTTTAGTAATTTAACATTAGCCTATCCAAAGTTCCATTTTTCCGACATTGAGTCGAATAAGAAAATGATAATATTTAATTCCCAGGTGAGCTATGTTGCTAAGCATGGCTAAGCATCCTAAGAATAGTAATCTAATCATATTATTACCCAGGTGACAAGGATTCAGGTTTCAAAACTAAGGCAAAGTCCTATCATTATATAGGTTATAACCCATCGACATGAAATATTGAAATAATGCAGTTTATTTAAGTAAACAAAGCAATTTAGTGAAAAACGGGTACAAAATGATCAAGATAATAGTGCGACTTGCCTTGCTCCGGCTCGATGAACTCAGCTACGACCTCGTAATACAATGGAGAATCACCGGCGTCGGATTCTGTAACAAACAATACACAAATAATTAAAAACAGTACATGTGGGCAATCAAACATGAGCTGAAAATATTTTAATGAATTCTTGGCATTTTTCTAGATTTAATGAAATTTAAATGGACCTAGGTGGTGTTCGGCACCACTTAAAGAAGCTGCTTCTTTTCTCATTCCGCGCGCACGCTTTCCAAAATGATAAACGGTGCGTTTTTTGCAAAAATTTTCTATATGAAAGTATCTCTAAAAAAGCAAATAGATTCATTTTTTCAAGTTTTTAGTAGTAAATACTTAATTAATCACACACTAATGACATTCCTTGTTTTGCGTGCGGCTTATTTAAGCCGTTACTTAAGCTGGAAAGAACAAGGCCTTAATCGGCAGCTCGTATGAATAGTTATGAATTGTTGAAGTTTTACTGGTGTTTTCTAATATGAATTTAATTAACTGAAACGATTTATTGCGTCACTGGACCGGGAAGCCGGCGCCGACAGGCGGGCCCCACCAGTCAGCGGCGCACAGGAGGCTGGCGCACGGTGGAAACGAGTCCACCGCGGCCTAGCGAGGTGAGTAGCCACGTGGAGCCACGTGGCAGCCACAGGGATGGCCGAGAAGCCGACGTGCACCCTTAGTGGCACCGAGGTGGCGGGTGGAAGGTCGGGTCGGCCCATGGGATGCCACGCGGCAGTTGTCCAGATCTGCCCTGGTTTTCTCGCAGTCGGATGGCCTAGGGACGAACGGGGCTTTTCGCCCCCACCGTTTTTTTGGCGCAGCCGGCCCACGGCAGGGGAGATTTGCGGCCCGCATGAAGTGGTCACCGCCGGCGACATTGTTCATCCGACCCCCTAGAGAACGGCGGCAAGGCTATGGGTGAGGACAGAGGAGGACAACGGAGAGCTCACTGAGGGGTCACCACTTACAGGAGAGTTTAAGCACTCCGCTTTTGCAACGCATATTTGGCGTGTGCTGAAAACATAGCCAAATAAGGTGTGGTGACGGTCTATTACCAACAGCTTTACCTATGCGTTGCGAGAAGTGGCGGGGTGCGAGATGGGGCTTTTACTACGTATTATGTTAAGGCGGTTGGTAATTTATAGCAAAAAACCGTTGCTAAGGTTGCAAACACATAAAATTGAGTGTTGCCAGATCTTGCATACAGGGTGTTGTCTGGTATAAAGATATGGTGGGAAAGTGACAGTCCAAAGCGTTTTCCAACATATATCTCTGGTATCTATTTGCAACACTTATAAGTGTTGGAATAAGCGTCAATTCATTTAGCTAAGAAATATAAAACTATTTTGAAACGGCAATTTAACCAGGAAGGTATATAAAATTAAGAAATCCGGGTCATATTGCAAATAATTCAATTGGATATTATTTGTTAATAATTGAAATCACATTACATTGATGACCAGGTAATCCATTAGATTCGTGACAAAAGTTCATCTATAGTCTATTTCCTAGCTAGCTGAAGATTCTAAATTCAACATTTTTGTAAAAAAACGTCTTTGCCTATGCCGACGCACTCCAACTTTATGGACAAGCATTGTTCACTGTGTATGTGTCGACCATTATGGTCTTCTCAATCTACATTTAAAACCAAAAATCCTTTAATGATGTGTCAGAATGAAACAATTGACGGATAATAAGTTATGTTGCATTCTTACACAAGTTGAAAGAGGCCGGAAGCTAATGTTAGTTAGCTCCGAGTGTAATCACACAATAACTGTTGTATTTGTTTGTTAGTTATGGCCGTAATCAATTCTTCATCTGCAATGGTCAATTTTTACGCAGGGTACATGTACTATGCAAAACTGACTTCCTATGGGCAACAGAATCAGTTTGTATGTTGGATCACAACTTTCCTATAGTAGAATAGTGACTTTCTTGTTCTTGTTTTTCACGCTCTTCAAAAATACTGTACTGCCGGGAACTGTCTTTATGTACAGGTAATAGCATAATGATCAAATAAAGGCACGACAATTCAAGCATGAAGAGTAGAAAGCATCGCACTGTACATCCGTATTTGCTACTATACTTTAAATCTTTTGTATCACGATACTTAAATTGTATTGGTTTGTTGACTTAATAGCTTCTCCATGTGTTTGCCTACATAATGACACCAAACAATCAATCTGGCTAAATTGGAATTGTTTGTTAAAAAGTAACAATTATAAAGTCTAGAATTT
>RYFJ01003606.1:0-28718 GCA_003991445.1 Oryza meyeriana var. granulata
CCACAGTGAGTCTTTGACTCGGCGTGAAATGTTCGTTAACCAGCTAGCATAGAGGCACTTGTGGCGGAATTGAATCATTCGGCAATGTTTTTGCTTGGATATTGGAAAGGTCCATGCGATTTTTTTTCTAGTCATACTTCCTCCTCTTAACAAAAAAACAAATGGATCTATGGAAAGCTAAGCGATATACATTAATCAATCTTTATTCTTACCATGTATTGTATAGAAAATTAAAATATGAAACGAGAGCAGAAGATACAACAAATCTAATTCTACTTTAAAATTTATATACTGTAAAATGCTTGAGAATCCACGCTGCCGAACACTGATTTGAGTGAATTCATGAAAGCAGCCACAAGTCGACCGCTTTGCGTGACTTTGAATACCCGTTTGTAAGAAGATAGCTTGCATTTGTGGATGAATGAGTATGTACTCATAAGCATTTAATTTTGTTATACATATTAACATCGTAATGCATGCCTCTACACCGACAAGTGAATTGCAAAAAATAAATTATTTCTATTAATGTAAAATTATTTTTTGCAGACATTTGGTATTCTGAATTTTTATAGTAATTATGTAACGCACGAAAAATTAAATAAATGTAAATGTTGTCTTGATATTTTGAAATAGAGGACGGAGTACGCTGTGGAAGAGAGCGTCGCAGGTGACGCTATCGTTGCTAGTGTCCCTAGCTGGACGCACACGTTGACAGCGTCCACAACTTGCTGAGGCCCAACTGAATCCAGCCAAGTTGAGACCAGATCCATTCCCTCAACAGAAAGGTGCTGCTTGTGTCTCAAAATATAAAATTAATATTAGATAGTAGCATATCCTAGTATATAATTAGACTTATATTATCTTACATTCAGTGATATTTTTTTAAGACAAAAGAAGTATGAGACTAACTGCGTTGTGCCAAATTCCGCCGCGTGCTCTTCGGCGGCGGCGAAGGACAGGAACAATCGGGGCAGTCATCTTCTCCTCCGTGCCATTTCCCGTGATAGGTCTTTCAGAAACCTCCCAAGCATGAATGAAATACGTGTCTGTTCCTGGCGGCGCCAGGTCTGGGGCAGATTTTTTTTTCATTGAAGCTATTACATATTGACATGTGACCAATGTAGTTTATCAACTGAATTGCTCATCGCACTAGTAAAATTGACGTGCTGATTCTGAACAAAACACTTGCATATTTTCTGTTGACATTGAAGTGCTCATTTTACATGTCTGCGACTTGAATGAAGTGCTGATTCTGAACATTGACTTTGCAGCTTAGGGAAATGGTACCAATGATCTCTTCAGTGATTTGTTATGGATGCTCATAGTCACATAAAGTTTCTAAAGAATTTATGAATGTGTGAGTTGCTGAATATATTTTACACAAACAATTTTTCATGTCCTGAACTTAAGATAGACTCGATTCAATCACATGAAAGAACAAATAATCTGGTAATATAGTCTACATAATAGTAACGAGAACATCAAAAAATTGCCGAGTTCAATACTGGAGAGATATAGATGTGTACCTGCAAGACGTCAATGGTATGTGTGATCCAGGTTTCCAGGACACGGGGCACTTGTTGCCTCTCAACGCGTGCGCGTGCTGGGCTGCCGGTGGCGTGCGAGCTGCGTTGAGGAGCGCAAACGTACAGCGGCGAGCGCGACCGGGAACAGAACGACGTGGTTGCGGATCGTATCCAACGTCCCTCGCGAGATGTACATGTTAGCATGAGTGTATATTAGGCTGTATTTAGAGAATGTAATTGGTCCCAGATGCGGCAGGCCCCTGCGAGCCGTCCTAGCTGCCCTCTATGTATCCTGTGTTATACGAGGAATACAATCATCATTCTAACTTACATGGTATCAGAGCGTTGGAGGGCGGGCGATCAGGACTGCTGGCGTTCCGGCGCGAGAGGCTTCTGCGGCCTGGAACGGCGATCGGGATCGGCGGCGCGGGCGGTAGGAGTTAGGGTTGCGGAGTTAGCGGACCCACCACGGAGGCGCGTGGAAGTCAGGACTTTGGTGCAGAACTTCAAGACACATGACCTACCCCCCCCCCGGCGCAGTCGGAGTGGTACGCCGATCTGGTGCTGGCTCACACATGTTGCGGACGCTGTACAGCTCTCCACGTACCTCTTTGCCATTCATCTACACTTCATCTATATTGTGGGCAATGGGGTGCTTTACTTCCTGTCACAGCCATCGGATTCGTACTTTTTCTTTTCCTCATCGTAATCATTGTTCTCAAAATGTTCTGGTCTCTTCCAGATATTATTAAGAACTTGATTTCCATTCGTCGTTTACCACGACAATAATTGTTCAATTGAATTTGATCCGTTTGGTCTTTCTGGTGAAGGATTTAGCAACACAGGAACGTGTATCGCCAGGTGCAATAGTCTGGCGACCTATACCCGTTTCTACCCACAGCACCAGCGCCACGTTTACCTGGGGGCACTCATCGCTGCAACTCCTTATGGCACCGCCGTCTCGGTCATCTTGGGGCGCGGAAGCTTTGTCCAAACTCATTAGCTCCAGTGTCATTTCATGTCATAAAGATGATTCCCATCATCTCTGTCATGCTTGTCAGCTGGGGTCGGTCGTATACTAGACTTCCTTTAGTAGTACCTCCACCTCTCGACTAACAATATTTTGATTTAATACACTGTTGATCTTGGACATCTCCTATTGGTTAGTGTGTCGGGATATAAATATTATTTGGTCATTTAGGATGATTGCTGCACGACTGCCACATTTGGACTTTTCCGCTTCGCCTTAAATCTGAAACTTTTTCTGTCTTGTAATTTCTTGCCTACGTGCGCACGGCAGTTTGGCACCACCATCAAGTGAGCGTCCAGTGCGGACAACGGCCTTGTGAATTTTTATAATTCGTGGCCCGCCGTTCTTTCTCTCACGGTGTTTGCATCTTCGCTTCTCGTTATGTGTGTGCCCATACATTGCGTCCTTTTTCGCAAACATGGCAAGGCCGAACGCGTCCGCCGCCCGATTACACGTTGCCGCGGCAATTTGTGCGTTCTTTGGATTTTTCAGCCGAGCCTTCGCTCCCCCCCTCAGTCTTACTGGGTTGAGGCACTCCACACTGCACATATCTGGTCATCTCGGCTCCCACCAAAACATCGCCTCCCCACCCCGTTTTTCATCTCTACTCTACTCTCACCGTTGTTTACATACGAACATCTCGAGTGTTTGGTTGTGCCTGTTATGTGTTTTCCTACATTAGTCCTCGTCCGCCGCACCCCACAAACTTGCCCCTCGTTGGTTTGTGTCATGTGTTGGTCCCTCTGTGTTTTTCCTCGTCTTGGCTACTCCTCGGTTGTGTCGGCTTGGGCATCAAGGGTTGTGCTTCGGTGTCTCGAGTTAGAGTCGAATCGCATCCTCACCTCCAGAGCATGTGTTTTTGATGAGGTCCTTTTTCCCTTCGCCGACATGTCTATATGTTTGGTTTCACCTCGCGACATGGCATCCTCTGCCCTGGATTTCTTCTTGAGGTGATGAGCTAACCGTGTTGTTGTTCCGACTTTTGGAGCCAAGTTGTGCATGCAGGTTTCTCCTTCGGCCGCTGCCCTGGCTTGGTTCGGGCTGCTGCGTCGCCGGCTGCGTGGTCCGTCGTCTCCCAGCTCGGCACGCGGCGCTGGGCCGCAGGTGCCCGCGTCGCCGCGGGTGCTGGACCGCAGGCGCACGGCTCGCCCGCGGGTGCTGGGCCGCAGTCGCGTGGTGCTGAGCCGCTGGCGCACTGGGCCCCGGACGACTCGTCCGCTGCTGGCCGGTGGCGCCCCCCTCGTCTCCGGCCCTGGCGCTGCCCCTGTGTGGTTGTGTGGCTGTGTCGCAGCCGCTCACAGGTTGCTGCCTAGTTAGCGCCGGGCCACGGGAACGCACCTGGCTCACAGAGGCAATCTCAAGTTCTGTTCGCTCAGTCGAGAACGCGCATTTTCGCCATGGCGCCGGTGGGTCCGTGGTCTGGTCAAAGCTGTTCGGCATTGCACAACCCGTGGATCGTCTCAACCTCCACGCTGGCGCTGTGTCGCCACTGTACCGTTCGTTGTTGTGGTGTACGTGTCTTCGCTTGGGTTCCGACGCCCTGTCAGATCCCAATTGGCTCTCAGCTATGCAGGCTGAATTTGATGCCGTCTCATTGGTAATCTGGGTTTTCTGGTTGTGGTACACCTGGAGCTTGGTTCCTCGCCCTCCTGGCGTCAATGTGGTCACGGCAAGGGTGGATTTTTCGGTTTCACTAAATTTTTGCACGCCGACGGGTCCCTTGATCGCTACTTTTCTGTGGTCGCAAGGCTCGTTGGTTCTTCGGGGATTTCACACAGCGACCTGGTCTGGTACTATGATGTGAGACTTTCAGCCCTTCTCGTTGTCAGAAGCCAGCGACAGTTCGGGTTATTCTCCGTCCTTGGGCTCTCTCTCAGGATTGGCCCTATTCGATCAGTTGGATGTCAAGAATGCTTCTTACATGGCTCGGCTTTTCGTCACCGCCTCGGGAGGAGACAGTATTCTGTGTGCTTGGGCTTTAGCCTACTGGTTTTGTGGATTCTCTCGTCCTGGTTTGGTATGTCGTCTCAACAATCCCTCTATGGACTGAAGCAGGCGCCCTCCTTTCCTCGCCGTTTGCATGGGCATCACAGGTTCGCTTCATACTTGGCTTCGCATTGGTTTTGTTGAACCAAGTCCGACAGCTATTGTTCATTTCCCTATCGCCTTTTTCTTTGGGGATCTGACACCGCTTACTTGCTGTTGTACGTGATGATTGACACTTGTTCTCACTACTTGCTTCCTCGGCCAGTTCTTCGCCAGGTGATTGAGGGTGTGCACTTTCAGCGTGAGTTCTCCGCTTATGACAGACATGGGCCAGCTTCATCATTTTTTTGGTGCATATCTGTGACTCGTTCTGCTAATGTCTCTGTTTCTCTCCAACGGCAGTACACTTTGGAGATTTTGGAGCGCGCCGGGATGTGTGCGTGCAAAGCCATGCAGCACACCTGTGGATCTTTCACTCCAAATTATCCGAAGATGGAACTCCTGTTAGTCGATGCCACCCGTACCGCAGCTTTTTGTGAGCTTAGCAGGGGGCGGTCTCTCGTACGCAGTGTTATTCCTTGACATTGGCTTCAGGATTTCATTGACTACAGTTGGCTTGTGGTCTGTTGGCCTCTTTTTTGCGCGTCCAGCAGATTTGCCTTTATATGCATGATCTCTAGAGAGGCCTCACCGTCCTTGCTTTCGTCTTCGTTTGTTAGCTGAAGCGCATTCTTGCTTGCGCTATCTTACTTGGGGCACTAAGACACTTTTTGGACTGACTTTGCGCCTGTCTTCTCGCTTCCTCTCCTACTTGTTCCGGCAGTCTTGTTGTCTACACCAGATGCAGATTGGGCTGGATGTCCGACACTCGATGCGGTCTTCTCTTTACTTCCTCTGTTTGCGGTTATCGCAGTTCTCTGTTCTGGTTTTAGACACTTGTTTGTATACATGGTTGTCTTGGTTCCTGGCTTCCCAAGTTTGCGACATTGTCTGTTACACCGTCTCTCGTTCACTGTCCAGGCGCGAGTGTTTTTCTTCGCGAGTATCGTGGCTGTGGCGACGGCGTCGCTGAACGCTACTTGGTCGACAGAGCGGTAGCGCTCTCCTGATCTGGTGTTGCTCCTCAGCGCCCGCTGCTCTTTGCGTGCTCCTTGGTCTTCTATTGTTGCGACAAGCTCCTTTTTCGTCCTGTACGCAGTCTTTCTTTTGTCTGTCTATCTCTCCAGCATCCTGTACAGCATTGTCTTCGCGCGGTGCACGATGTGCATTTTGTTGAGAATCTTCTGTTGTTTTTCCTCTGTCTACATTTTGTTCGACTTTGAGATTCTTCTTTCCTCTCTTTTCCCGTTTGTTGCTTGGTTGCCCTCTTTTTTCACCATCCGTTCGGTTGTTCTCCATGTCCCGACGACGTCACAGTATTCGCCTTTGACAGTCTTTCATGTCAAAGGGCTTTCCTTTCACTTTTTCTCTCTTGTTCAGGCAGTTTCGGTCTTAGGCTCTCGACCACTGTTGTTTTTTTCCGCGTCTTCCTTTTTTTTTTTCCCTTTAGCCTTTCTGGACCGTGGTCTTTTCCCGCGATTAGACTGAGGGGTGTGTTAGTATGTAGAGATGTTTTAGGCGTGTTATTTAGATTTCGAATCCGTTAATGTTTTTTGGGATTTGCCATCGCGTGCAGCAATTTGTCTCTCCTGGTCTGATGCGTCCTCATTGCCTGTGCTTCTTTCCGGTCTGCTGATACTGTAATTCCCTTGTGATTATTACGGAGGGATATTTTTGTCATACATCAATCATTCCTAAACTTACAGTACATGTATCGATCTCATTCGCAGTTTTATTTGTTGGATGGTCTTCTGATTAGGTTTGATACGTCTGGGCTTGGTTCCAGGCTCTATTTTCTCTTCGCAACTATGACCGCTGTCAAAGTGTGCGTCCGGCTAGGGTGACACTAGTAAGAGATAGCGTCCACCTGCGGATGCTCTCCCACAGCGTCCTTTTCTATTTTTCGTAGATATCAAGACGCATTTACTATTTATTTAATTTTGTGGTTAATAATTACTACATAAAAAATCGGTTTGGTATTAAATACTGCTTGTGATTTTTTTTTCTTTCTTGTAATATAACGTAACACTTATTATAAGATTGTACCACTTATGAAGTACTATCTGCACTTACATAGCAGTTAACACTTGCTAATAATCTTGCCATAGAACTGATGGGTTCAGATTCCCTAGTGCTGGCTCCAATTCCACCAGTGAATTTGTCCTAATCTGAACCATCTACTGCTTTCCGTGGTTAAGATGAAGCCACTATAACCTCTCTTAATTAACTCTCTCAATTGGGGTAGTTTTGAAGGAAAATTACTTTATAAAATTTTTATATGTTCCCAATGATTATGTTTCTGCCAACAAAACTAACAAAGCAGAGACGTTTTGTTCCCCTAAATAAGAATATACACAATATCTTGTAATTAGACCAACTACAATCAACAATATATAATAAAATGTTATGTAAATATATAAGAACCATATTGACATCAATGAGTACACACCAAAAAAAATGGAGCCCTATACTCGGTATTTCTTTTAATACAATGGATAGACTATGGACTTATTGGTTAGTTATGCAGGCGAAATAAGATTTGATGTCAGAAAGCATTATGCTAAAATCAGCCCGCATCGTGTTCAATTGGAAAGTCTGGCAAAGGCGCTTCCAACTCCTGGTTCAGGGTCTGAGCAAACAAAGAAGTTCGTATCTTTTTTAATAAATAGTCAGTGATTAGTTACAAAGGTTAGGAGGAATTCTCTAATAAAGACTAGGTGATTAAGGTGGTTTCATCCCAGCCATTGAAAAAAAGTGATGGCACAGATTTGATCAAATCCACCTGGTGGAGTTGGAATAAACTCCAGGGGATCCACACCCTACAACTGATAGACTTGTAGATGCCGTGAAGTAGCTGTGGTAATGTAATTTACAGCATAAAACCAATCAGATAAGTATTAATTTTACACATTTATATTCACTATCACCATAGAAATATTTTTCCAAGTAATCGTATGGTTGACCTAACTCTCTGTCGAATGTTTTAATAATATCATTTGTAGTAATTAGCTTAATTTGCCATAACAAAAGAATATTGTAAATAGGTGCTTAGAGAACATACTTGACAGGAAGTGTAGCTACGACAAAAACATATTTTTTTTCTCTAATAAATAATACTAACATAAGCTCGTGCAATTAATCATGGAAAGAAAGGTCAAAACAGGATAACTACCCTTCTGAGTAGGCAAGAATAAGATGAACATTAAGGTAATCTGATTTGACTACCTACAGATTATATAGTTTAGGTCAGTATCTACTTTAGTTAAGTATTTATAGTAAATAGTACACAGCATTTTGCTATATATCTAACAGTCGAATCACAGTAATATGTTTATAACAGTCGAATCATGATATACAACACTATGCTTCTCTAATGAGCTGAAATTCTAGGCAAGTTCTTATCACTTCCATAATTGGCATATCAATGTCAGGAGACACATTTAAGTTGAAATAGTGATATTTAAAGGATACCTTATCAATAGGAGTCAACATCATCAACATCACAACCTGCCATTTTTGGTGTTGGGCTGGTGAATATATCCAGTTACTACCATTGCATGACACAAAGAAATCCTTATCAAATGGAGTAGCATGATAGATGTGAAAGGACCTTAATGTCGCCTTGGGGGGTTGAATAGCCGTTTCCTGAAATTTACAAACTTTACAGCGGATTAGCACTAACCGAAACTTCCGGTCCATAGGAAACAAAGTAACCACGAGAGTAATCTACCCAAAAACACAAAATCTACTTGAACTAAAAGGTGACAAACAATGTATATGGGCCATATATAGGGTCACCAACTAAATCAACTAAGCACACAAGTAGATCGAACAATATAAAGAGTAATAACGATAAGAGCGCAAGAGAGAGGCGGAGACAAACAGTTTGTTTCTCGAAGTTCGGATTCTCTACCAAGAATTCTATCTCTGTTGAGGAAACTCCTAAGGGAGCCAGGTCTCTTTCAACCTCTTTCCTCACTTCACTATTTTGTGTTTTCCATTGCAGAGGCAAAGCCGAGCCCTTCACAAACTTCTGGCTGCTCACCAAAACCATGGGAGCTCACCGGTGACTCCAAGCCGTCTAGGAGATCTTGATCTCCAAGAGTAACAAACACAATCGAAGATTTGCTTGCTATGAACTCAAGTGCTTAAAGGATGGAGTGAACCTCACTAGCTCTCAACCTTGCAATCTCTCAATCCAACTCTTTTCTCTCCTCAAATCACTGTCATAAGGAACTGTAACGCCTCGCTTTTAGCGAGACGTTAAACAATATTTTACTAAAATCTACCTGAGAAAATTTCGATCTTGAGTACTGTGTTGTATGCCGTGCCCGGATCTCGATTTAAAATCCTGTCCTTGAATCTCGACAATCCATCCTTCCAAAAACCCTCTGTTCTAAAACAATCTTTGATCTCGACTCGCCATCATCAAACTCTGCTCCAAAAACCCTGATGACGAAATCCTCGATCTTCTCCTGCAAAAGATTTTGCTTCGATATCCGAACCAATGTTCCAAACATATCCGCTTTGATTTCCGTTCCGAAGATCCGATGCCTAAACCCTGATCATTTCCTCCTTTGAAGCTCTCCGTAAACCCCTTGTTCTCTTTTCTCCTTGAAACCCTAAAATCCCTAAGTTTAATATACGGCTTCGTCCCCCGGGCGTCGCCGCGCCGTCCGTTTCCCCCTTCTCGCCCGCGTGGACCGACCGCACTCCGTCGCGATTGCGCCATGTGTCTCCGAGCGCCGTGCAACCGTCGATCCCCTCCGGCACTGTTTGTCTTCTTCCTCCGTTCACCTGCTCCGTTTCCCCGTTCCGCCCCGACGGTGTTCGACCGAATGCCGAACCGATGCCGCCGCTATGCCGTGACGCCGCCCGGCCCCGCGGAGATAGCCACTAGCCGCCGCGGCCCGTCACGCGCATCACGACGAAGCTTGGACGCGCTTGCTGTCTTCCGCATCCTCTCCTTTTTCCCCGCCTCGGTCCTGGACCGAGCCGGTCAAAAGCGCCGCGTCTCGCACGTCATCGTCGTCCCCACCTTGACCGCGCCCCATCCGAGCCTGCACCAGAAATTTGAGCTCTGCCACACGATAGACCACCTTCACCGCCTCGCGAATCCAGGCCACCCGTTTGAATTCGCCGCCACGTGAAATTTCGCTGCTGTGCCAATTTCCCCCGTCCCCTCAATAATTGAGCTCCATTATTGGGCGGCCTTAGCCGAGCTCTCCCCTTGCCTATAAAAGCCCTCCGAGAGCCCCCTCTCTTCCCTTCCTCGGTTCCGCTTCTCGGACGGAGCTCTGCCGCGTCGCCCTCCCCAAGTTCGGCCGCCGCCGCCATCCAACCATCCCGAAGCACCCCTTGTCGGGTCGAGTCCCCGCGCCGAGGCCACCGCGCCGAGGCCACCGCTCCTCACCGGCTCCGTTGTCCCTTACCTCACCGGTCTCCGCTCGACTCGAGAGCGAGAAGCCCCAGGCTTCCCGTGCCGACCTTCCAATCCTTCCCGAACGCCATCGCCCCATGCATCTCCTACGTCGGTGAGCTTTCCCGTTGAACGCGTGCGCAAGCCTTACTTGTATGCCGGGCGTCTCTTTCCCCCTTAACTCCCCTGGACCTCCTCGGATTTCCCTCGGCGCCACCATGGCCGTCGCTCGCCGCCGCTCTTCTCTCTCTCCCCGCCCTCTGTCCCCCGTCGGTGGTCGTTGTCGCACCAAATCTCTCCAATCCAAGCCGCTCGTTAGGTTCCCCGAGGTTTCCTCCTCTCGCCGGCGCCGCCGCTCTCCGCCGATGGATGACGCTCACCGGATTTTGCTCTCCGCTGCCGCACGCCGTCGGATTGCCGCACTGTTCCTCGTCGGGTTTTGTCGCGCGGCATCGGACGGAGGACGTCCCCCCCTGTGGACTGGCTTTCCCGTGAACCGAGCGACCGACTTGTGGGCCCGTCCTCTTCCGGTGCACCGTGAGCTGCCCCAGTGCACCACCCCTACCTATCCCCTCTCCACCTACCAGATGGGCTCGGTCCATACGCCCGTTTCACCGACGTGTAGGCCCCCCCCCTCTCACTGACCCGCCAGCTGCCTCCTCTCCTCCCACAGACATGCGGGCCAGGGTGCCATCGGCCCCACCTGCCAGAGACCCAGGGAATATTCCCTTGAATATTCTCCTCTGAAAATTAATTAATTTCATTTTTCAGTGATCAGAAATTCATTTAATCTTCAGAAAATCATATCTTTTCCTCCGTTTGTCCGATTGGCTCTGTTCCAGTTTCAGTATTTATCTAAAAATAAGATCTATTCCTCGGCTTTTCCCGAGAATATCTTTCCAGAAATTAATAAATCCTTTTTTCAGTGATCCAAAATTCATATTAATCTTCGAAAATTTATATCTTTTTCTCCACTTGTCCGATTGACTCCGTTCTAGTTGCAAAAATTTTTTAAAATTGAGATCCATTTTATGGCACAATTATTAGCACTAAATAGGATCTTTTTACTGGTCTTTGTGTAGATTTTTGTGTGTTTGTGTATAGTAACGATCGCCGAAAATTTTATTTCGGAGCGGATTTCGTGACGATTTCTCGACGACTAGTGAAGATCTAGAGTAAGACGAGTTACTTTGATCAATCGAGCCTATAATTGAAACTTGATTATTTTATTTGCGAAATCTTGCATCGATATGCGTGAACTACTTCGTTCGGTCCGTCTACGAGTCAGACCGGGTGACTTACCCAACTTGCTGCTTTAAATCCTCCCTCGGTGATTGTAATACCCTGATCCCTTGTAACCACCGCTGTCGTGCCTCGGCATCGTGCACTATTGTACGACTAGCAACGGTCGCCCCTTTAACTTAAAAATTTGGAAATTTCTGGGATAAAATATGGTTTACGAAATGTTTGGAAAACCCAACACCTGGGTCGGTGCTTGTGAAAGCAAAAATAAATTTTTAAAATGGAGATTTGCGACACAGGACAATCTGGTGTGTGAGATGCCCGTGTGGTTGCTTTAAGGACCGATTCCTTCGTCCATCGAGCATATGACAGTACAACCATATGAGTAAATTGGAAGCCCCTGGCCGAGTAACTAGACTCTCAGGGACGCCTTGCGTGCCATTGGACTGTGGATCGTGCGGAGGGCGGTGGGTTGCTCCTAGGTTCCTGGTATAGCATGGTCGTGGACTACCCTGTGATTGGTCTCGAGGACCACTCCAGTTGGCCATAGGGTAACCTGAGAGGGCTAGGGAAATGCCTTGTCGCGAAAACCTCTAGACCACCATTCGTGCCTGCTCTGTGTGAGCTAGTGGCTAGAGTGAGTCGCGTCGTGTGGGTAAAGTGTATCCCCTCTGCAGAGGTCTAAACTGTTTAAACAGCTGTGCCCACGGTCATGGGCTGATGTGAGATGATTCCTTAGCGTAGTTTTGTTTGACAACTGCTTGTGAAATGATGTTTGCGAATTGGGAATCCAATTTCCGAAAATGTTGTGAAGTTGTCGATGACGGCAGGGCTGTGGGCCCGATGAGATTGGATCAGCTGATGGCGCTGGATCTCGAAGGCCAACTCTTGTGAGTTGCGCCGATTCAAAGATTGATACAACTCACTCCAATCGGGCGAGACTCACCTCGTCTTGATTGTTGAGAAGCACACACTAGTGGATTTTAAAAAGATTTAAACAAAGCAGATTGCAAAATAACCAGCCTCTCTTTGAAGCTTGCAACAACCACCTAAGTTTCCCTGGCTTGCTGAGTACATAAGTACTCACCCTTGCTATATATATATATATAGTTCTCCTCCGGGAGCTGGATGTTGCAGTTGCAGTGAAGAGAAGATTAGGGTTTCGTCCTGGTTCCCGGCTGTTGCCTGTGTGTTGGAACTTAGTCCGCTTTTCCGCTGCTGCCGCTGCCTCTGTGTTGTTCGTTGCTGTCTCCGGATTGCTCTGAAACTGCAACGTAAGTTAAGGTATATATTTATTTAATTAATTTATTTAAGGTACTGCATTGATGCATGTTTGATTGCCGTGGATACCAGCGCTGTGTCCTGGGACTGGTATCTGTATCGTGGTTCCGCGGCAAGGCAGTTCACACTGCAATCCTGCGGCACGCTCTAATTGGTACCGTTGTACGCGGTGCCAGATCGGGGTGTGACAGGAACCAACACAAAGGTAGGGATTTGGGAGGGGCTATTTGGCTGTGGATAGGTCTTCTCTTGCCCAAAGTCAGCAACCACTCAAAGAGAGGGTGGAGGGGTTTAAATACTCAAGCCCCCAAGAACAGCCGCCACTCGCAAATTCAAACACCGGAGACTTCGGTCCTCCGGACCGGAGTATCTGGCCACACTTGTGAACGCTCTAGGGAAGGAAGACTGGAATCTCCGGTTGCAACTACCGGAGTCTACGGTCAACTCGCACCGCTGGATGGAGAAAAAAAGATCGGGACTCCGGTCCACCAGATGGAGTATCCAATCTGAATTCTCTACCAACTAGGAAGCTAGAACCGAAGTCTCCGGTGTCCAGGACCGGAAATTCCGCTCCTACCTAACAACACCTCAGAAAAACGGGTATAACTATTTGCTTAGGAGTCCATTTTCGACAACTTGGGCTCTATGGAAAGCTTATTGAGAGGCTATCCAACCCAACCAAAAACAAGGTATGAAACCACTCATAGGATATGTTAAGGCTTGAATTTGTCTCAAGAAAGCACTTCGATAAGTCACTTTAGCACCATGACATATGCAAACACATTAACGTTGCATCTCTCTTAATAGTACGGCATTCATATACTCAAATTCAAAGAAAAAAGCTACACTGATAGGAATACCATCATGTGATCTTTTTTCTTTACCTTGAGGGTTGCCAACGCTTCTCTTTTTCATTTTGATTGATGTGGATAATCTGTAGCTTCACATGGCCTTGCAAGGTCCATCGACGCTAAACCTTCACTTGCCCTTCACCACAGCGTTGGTCCGTCGGTGCAAAACCCTTCCCTTGCCCTTCACCGCATGGTCCATCAGGCCCGAGCATTGCTTGCCCTTCACCATCTTTCTATATCAAGCCACTTTATATCCCACATCTCCAATACCTTCACTTGCTTAGTGGTCATCACCAATGATATTCATCTTCTAACTTCTTCTTCATCAACATATCCATCAATATCCTCCTCTTGATGTCGGAACTCAACCTCGTCACACCAACTCATGGGAATAGTTAGTTCTGACATAACCGTTGTCATTAATCACCAAAACGTCCCATAAGACAAGGCTAGGGGACTAGATCTTTCAATCTCTCCCTTTTTAGAGATTGATGACAACACTATCATATAATGTGGAATTTTAAAGAGAGTGCTCTAATATATGTTTTAACTTGAGCATTAAACATATACTAGAGGGTTAGTTTCAACAAATGAAACAAGAAGCCACTTCTCCCCTTTATATGTCTTTATCTTTATACTTCTCCCGCTTTGGCATCAAGCACCAAAAGATCATGTAAGAGAGTGAAAGCATAAAGACAAAGAAACATATATCGAGTATATAAGAACTACACAAGTCTTATATAGCTAAAGGGAAAAAGGTCAACATACCTTAAATGTTCCATGGAGGCTACTCAAGATGAAACTCAGACAAAAGCGTTGGTTTCAAGATAGTAAAGGACAAATAGCCTCAAGAGGTGCACACAAGATACACCATAAAATGATGTGCACCAATGCCAAATAAAAAGATGATTGAAATCCTTGAAATTTCAAGTGAAAGAATAAAAGGCTCAAGAAACACCAATCCAAGAGTGAGCTCTTTTTAAACATGTGCATATAAACAATACCTATTGATATGAGATAATACCAATCAAAAGGGATTGGGCAATTTATAGTCTCAATTAGGAAGAAAATACCCATATGCACATATGCAGATTCAACTCCAAGAGAGATTCACTCATTTTTTTTACAGAGCACAAAGCCAAGTTTTGAAAAAAAATATTTAACACATACTTCAACTCAAACACCACAAAAAGAAGGGATAAGTGTATGCCGGGCATATAATGCACTAACAAGTCATATATGCCCAAAAGAGATGTCTCACAAAGCCGAGACCCAGTAAAAAGTGACAATGAAGAAACATATCAAGGCTTATGGACCTTCATAACATAGGATGAACTTCGTCTAAATACGTGCATACCGAAGAGTGAAAGGAAATCTTATCCACATCTTCGAAAGAAATGAATGAGCGAAAGAGTTTATCCTATATTATGAAAACAAGGTTAAATGGAAAACCATAAAATAGCAACATTTAAAAATACCTTGGGAATCGTTCACTTTTCATCATGAGACTAAAATAGATAACTCAATAGAAGTGTTAGTCTCAAAATCACAAAACATAGGAAGACATTCTCCTCAAGATATGCATATAGAAATGGACAAGATAAAAAAATACGCATTAAAATGTTAATAGCAATGGAGAAAAAGCCCCTATATTTTGGATTCACAATGAAGATGAGCAATTTTAACATCATACCTCGGATCTTGATCTTTCCACCTTTCCAATAATTTAGACTAATAGATGAACTCAATTAAACCATTAGTTTTCCAAGGCATAGAATAAGCTCCCCCTCAAAGTGAGCATACAAAAAGTATATAAGACATACATATGCATTTTACTCAATTGAGATTTGAGAATAAAAGAGGAGTTTACTCTATATCTTGGGTTTAAGGAGGCAAGCATCACCAAAGTAAAGAAATGGACTTAAGGACAAATTGTAAAGCATACTTTCATGAACCACAAACCTTAAGATGATGATGCTTAATCAATCTCATTCTTCTTCAACCTTATCATTTGGTTGTCTAGAAAATATAGCTTCGCTTGGTCCATCATTATCTCTTTTCTCTATTATGAATCCAACCAATAGAAAGAAAATGAATCAAAAGCACAAGGGAGAGTTTCACAAATAATGATCCTTTCAATGTGTAAGGAAGATGGATCACTTATTTATGAAACTTCATAGCATAGACTAAATTCCCCCAAAAGTAATGCACATATATGCTGGAAGGCAAGTTTATGTGCACTATTTGGCAATTAGTGAAGTGAGGGAATTTAAGCTATATTATAGAATATAGCTAGGTAAAGGAGGAGATATCATGCCAATTGAAAGAGTAGGAATTATAGCAAACCTTCGAAAATGTTTCACTTCCTATGAAACTAAAAACAAATATCACTTATCAACAAGTTAGTCTCAAAATTACAAAACATAGGATATGCTCCCTCTAAACATATGCATCCAAGTATATTAATTACTTGAATAAAATTTGCACGTGTCTAATGAAAATAAATGGGGATTGTACCCTATATTTTGAACAATTGGCAAATATAAAGGATCCTCAAGAAAATACATCAAATTTGATAGCAAGGAGAGTTCAAGCAAGGAACATATCCAAAATAGCTCAAGAATTCATGAAACTTTCGAACAATGAGCTCATTTCTTGAGACAAATTTTATTAAGCCACTAGTTGAGATTTTCAACAAGGAATATGCACTTTTGAAATTTAAGTTTAACTAGAAAGTACATAACCAAGGTAACTCTTAAGCACTAGAAAACTTGTGACAACAAGCTTCGAAAAATTTACAATAAATCCTAAAGATAGTTCATTGATCAATGCACAAATTTAATTTTGGAAACCTTACTCAAATGTCAAACCAAATGGAAGATACAAAAAATGATACGCGGAAAATTTTAGATTTTCAAATTTTGGAAACTCAAAATGAGCTAGGAAAGAGCAATGAAACTACATTCAAATGATCTTTGAAAATTCTGAGTAATTTTGTAATAAAGTCCAACTATAGAGGATTCAAAGTCATAATATAATGTCCTTCTCATTCGCAACCCATTTCAAGATTAAAAAAATCATAAAACAGCATGAAACCAGGGTTTTTCTGAAATTTAGCAAATATTGAAAAGTGAGAAAAAAAATCAAAACCTTGGCAAATCAAGTCCGAACAAAATAAAACCTTGCAGAATGATCTTTGGACTTGAGAGAATTTTCCCAAAAGGAAATTTTTGCCAAAAGAAATTTTCCAATCAAAAGAGAAGTTAGAAAGATCTTTATAGGCCTTTTAAAGCAAATTTCACTCAAAGGCTCAAATTACATCAAAAAAGAATTGCATGGAGCTTGACATTTGTAGAGCCTTAGATGGGTTCAAAATACTAATTTTAGCTAATATTCACAAAAAACTTAGCTCAATTAGCTTAACCCACCAAATTAAAGTTTGGGCCAAATATGGTCAAAGCAACATGTGAGAGAAATGCCACTTTTTATGTGAAATTTTTCTCCAAAGGCTTTGCAAAACTTGAAATACATATTGAAGCCCTTTTTCAAAGTATTTTCATAAATTTTGGCCTTTTAAAATAAGATTCTTGACTTTTGACCAAAAAGGCTATTTTAAAAGGCTTTGGATGCAAACTTTTGGAATTTTTTGTACTTTGGAAGTATGAGATAGAAGAGTTTAGTTCCAAACATGCTTTTAGGTTAAACCAAGACTTTAAAATTCAATTTTTGGTCAGTCGGACTGGAACTTCTGGTACTTGGGACCGAAACCTCTGGTTTGACAAAATCAGCATGCAACAATTTTCAAGATTTTGCTTAAAACCACCCAAGCGAACTCGGAATTTCACCAAATTTGAACCACAAGCTCACAAAAATATGGGGAATCAGCATACTCAAGAAAATACCCAAAGATTGAAAATTTCATCACCAAATTTAAAGAGCTTGGAAAACCATAGGTGAAGACCAAGTTTTGAGAAAATTTTAAAATCCAGGTGCTCATGAGAGGGATTATGTTTGGGGATCACCCTAGGTTTGTTCACGCATGTCCTAGCACCTATTTGATCAATAAATTCACTTTCGAAAGATGAACATTGATTGATTGCTCGAATAAGGAGTGAATGCTACAATTTCAAGCAAATGCTTCAAAAGTGCAATTTTGAGCAAATTGAGTTGTTTTGGAGAGAATCTGATTTTTATGAGTTTCAAATACTTCATGAACGCAATATACATCAAATATATGGTTCTAGTGGCAAAGTCACTTGATGCCATAATAGGACCAAATATAGTTCTCAAACCATTGGCCTTATAAAATAGATTTGAATACCAAAAAGTTTTGAAATGACCACTTTAGATGTTTGTCAAAAGGATTGTTTGCAAAAACCTTTTTAGAAAGCATTTGGCAAAAAAAAACACTTTAGAAGCAAAAAAAAAAGATCCTAGCATCTACATTTTGTGGCTAAAATAATTTTCTGTGCTAAACTTTTCTTTATTTTGAATCAACTCTTGAAAACCTTTCAAGTAGTCTAAGAACTCTTTTGAATAAGGAAAACAAGTTTTTGCAACTATTTTATAGATTTTGATTTTTGACCAAAATAGCATTTTGAAAACTATTGTAGCATCAATTTGATAAAAACACATTTAGGGGTTACAAAAGACATAAGAGGTCATAGCACCCCCTAAATATGATAACCAAAACTTTACTCAAAATTGAACTTGTTGATGAGTCGAGCACACTACAAGGATAATAATTGAGCACAAAGAATATAATCTACACAAGGTTAGGGGATAGATATTTCAATGGAAGTACTTGTTACCGAGATGGCATTGGTTCTTGATGTACAACAATTGTTCTCATCCTTAACTCCATTTTTAACTTATTGTGCAAACTTAATTCTTCAAAGATGAGTCAAGCCTCCAATGCATCTCCAAGCACCTATTTGCCAATCTAGGCATGTTTTGGTACCCAAGTCATGTTGGGTCCATAGAGATTAGTCACAAAAAACTTAGGCACCCAAATGGCCTTTGTGCTAGCATGTGGTGACTAATCATCCTAGTAGCACAAGTGCCATTTTTGGCATTTCTTAAGCAAATTTTGATCAAATGAGAGATTTGGCTTAGAAATGTTACCGCATGGGACAATTTTTACCAATATGTTCCATTTGCCGGCGGCAATTGTAGCAAAGTTGAGTTTTGTTTCTATCATGCTTATGCTTTTGCTTGTTGCCGGTTTGCCTCTCACTTGATGGTTTGCAATGGTCATCCTTCTTGTGAGAACAAGATCCAATTTCGTTGTCCATTCTCGTTGTAAACATAACACTTTCCTTCTGTTGATTCTTGATCTCTTTCTTGGAAGTGTTACTTCATTATCCATATTCCTAGGAACAACTTGAGGTAAAGTGTCTCTCTTCAGTGCACTTGATGTGAGCAAAATTTCTCTTCTTGGCTCATCTTATTTTCTTCTTCCTTCAAGATTAATATCTAACACACAATGTCCAATTTTCTTGTACTTGAAGCAAGTAATTGGAGACTTGACCATAATTTGATTTTTCCCCTTAGTATTGGCATTGTTAGACTTGTTTCTTGTTGTCGCATTGTCATCAGGCCACCTCTCGCCATCGACCCGTTTTCTTGCAGCCCAGCCCAATTTCCTTTTCTTCCTCTTCCTCCTTTCTCCTTTTCTCTCTTTTCTTTCCCTTCTCTTCCACTGGCCCAGCAGCCAGGCCGGCCCACTCTCTCCACACCTCTTACTCTGCTCGAGGCAGAGGCATCAGCGCTACTGCACACCCCCGCGCAAGCCGACGTCGCACGTGGCTACTTGTGCCGAGTCACTCGCCTACACGTCACCACGCTCGCTCGCCAGCTGCAACATCAGCTCGAGTCGAGCTAATATAATCCAACACGAGCTCAATTAGTCGGGCCGCCACCAAGCTCTACCTGATCACCACCATCGATGCGCCTCTCTCTGCCTCCCGCTCCATGCTCCCTTTGCCATTCTTCTCGTCGACCACTGCAAAAGGAAAGCAGGGCCGCCTCCACCTACCTATACCTCCTCCCCAAAGCCGCCCTGGCCTTCATGCCGCCATTCCGTCACCGGCAAGCAAACAAAGAGGAACCCTAGTTCGGCTGCCAGGGTATGAGCCTAAAATCCGTCACCATCATCGTGCATCTCTCAAAATTGAGGTCACCATCACCTTCTCCAAGACAAACTCCCCTTCCCCTCTTGCTTCCCCAGCGAGATCACGCCGGACCCTGGCCCCGCGCCGTCCGTGCTCTATTTGGTCGCCGCCAGGCGGCACGGCGTGTTGCCGGTTTCACGCTTCTCGGCCTATCCGTTGCTACCGTCGGCAAGCCCTCCGCGCGCTAGCTCGCCGAAGCACCGCTGCCGCCACGCCTGTCCGCCGCCGCTCGGCTCACCGCCGGCACCTCCACCATTGCGACTGTGGGAATGAGATCCGCCTTAGGATGTACTCTTTAAAGATACAATCTTGTTTACTGCAACGAGATGTTTGTGAACTACTAATAAGGTTTAGAGTAAAGCCGATTTCCTTCTTGTTATACCTTGTAATAGTGTAGTTTCTCTGTATGGCCTACGGAGTACTTGTGTACTCAGTCTTGCATATTTTTTTGGGCTCCAGCCGGTTAGGGAGAAGTAGCAGGTGAAGTCAAGGAAGTCGTCGATCCACAGGACTAGGACAAAGACGAAGGCTTCGACTTCTCTCTACCGTCAACTCTACACTCAGGCTGTTCTTGTGGGTGCAAAGTTGCGTCTTTTGGTTGTAAGTGGGCATGGCCGTAGACCCATTGGGTGCGTGTGTTGTGTCTGGAGTTGTATTAAGAGTTGTCGTTTGTATATTAATTGAAGTATTGTTTCTATATCATTCTACGTGACAAAATTTACTGAGCAGTTACATGTATTCGTGGGACGTTTGGACCCCCTATCCGAACGGTCCCACATACATACATGGGTTCATACAATTATACCACAAAAATCTAGTATACATAGGGCATCAAAATAATCACACAGAGAAATATTGATGGTTGAGAGGACGAGGGTGGCATGCTGACCTGCCAGATCGTGGGCAAATCTGACATCTTCGGCTCATTTTGCGTGACCAAAAACCTAATCTAACAATATATAGTGCTATGGATTACCAAAACCAAGCCATGAAACATCAAAACCCATAACTTACAAGGTGCTTATGGCATTACAGCAGTAGCGGAGGAGGACCAACAGCGAGGGACAATGGGGAGGAGGCGACGGCGAAGTGTCACGCAAGACATTTCATCCAACATTCTAGAGTTTTTTGCGTGTAAATCCTCGTTCAGGAATCAACCGAGGCACACATGATATAGTTGATAATCAAAGTAATTGTTTACATATCGAAGTATTTATTACGAGGCAATGATACCTCTCAAAAAATATAAAGTTCTAACAGCGAAAAGTTAACTAAAATGGCGCGACGAAACCCACTCCACGAGCTTGACTGGGACCCCTCCTAATGCCTGGCCAAGTAGTCTCCTAGCTGAAGTATTCTTTCTGAATGATGATTGTTGATTGCAAGGTGAGTAAGCATGAAATACTCCGCAGCCACACAGCAAATATGCAAGTGCACAGGATAACAAAGGATGGCATAATATGGCTCAATTTACAAAAAACATTTAATAAGGCATTTAAAACATAGTAATAAAATTAATAATTAATGGCATCATATTATCCAACGCTATATATTTCACCAATAGGTATAGGCCGAACCACTCCAACCTAGAGCTAACCATGATTCCTCCTTCAATAGATCAAATTTTAGTATTGTGGCACTTTGAATCACTGAAGAAAACATTCTAAGCCCGCCATTGACCCGTAGGACACGGCTATTTGAATAGTTTTAGCTCTGGCAGAAGATGAAAACACATAACTAATTTAGCGACACAAGACACAACTCCACAACACATCACTGTGCGCCTTAATACCAACCATGGTATCTCGGAAAGGAATGTTGCAAAGACCCATGTAACCCATACAACAGAGAGGCCATGGGCCGTTGGACCACTAGTCTCGTGAGCACTAGGGTTGATCAGGTCTCCGTCGGACAGGGAGACGTTCACGCCGCAAGACATGGACTTATTGACGCAACCATGGTGGTCCCGTTCTTGACACAGCCGACTAACACACCGTAGGGCTTCCGGTTGAACGAACTAGCACTTTGGTTCGCGCACCATTCCCATCTCTCGGCTTTGGTTAGGCTAGCGCAGTGTTGCTTGCGCAACCCCAAGTCGTCACGCGAAGGCGGTTCCTTAACTATCACTAGGCACCGCTAGCCACTTCACAACCCTGGTGCTTGCAACCGCGCACGCTTTTAATCACAGTTTTAGTGGGAGCCTCATTGAATTATGCCTCGGCATCGTGAACCGCTACAATCGTATAAATGGAATGATCACCTTTCTATGTGATAAATATTATAAGTTGAAGTTTAATGTTATCAGCCTAGAAGTGATTCTCTATGCTTTGATAAGGCGGCAGGGGCTAAGCAGATCCTAGAATTATTACTAGGCTAACCAGTTAAATAAGCTAGCTAGTCGCAATTAATCCCATAGGTAGGCACATGTGGTAATCAAGATCAACAGGGGTTGCCATAAACGAGGATTAGGGTTTTGCCTTACCAGATGAACATTCCCGGCAAATAAATGTAGAGTTGTAAAAGAAATATTAGGCTTTAACATAAGTAGCAATGATGCTCAATAGGATTTAAGGAATCTGTGGTGACTTGCTTGCTAGCTCTACTACAAGCTCGCAACTCTTCTGCGAGATAAATTGCGACTCTTCCTAAAGCGTCGCGCTAAAGGCAATAAATAAAACAATAAGCTTATAAAATGAGAAAGAACAGTACATTAACACAGATTGAACAGCTGTCATATATATTGTTTTTTTAATGGGCAGATCTTGATTTTTTAAGAATTTTCGCGCAAGTTGAATGCACGCCAAACGGAGTTCGGTGATTAGTTATGATTTTAGAAGCTTAAGATCTTTTAAAGCTTTAAACAGATGATTAAGCCGGCGGCGATTTATTGCGTCATTTAGGGAATTAATTTAATTCGGGAAAGGCTTTATAGACGTCTATTCAGTAGAGGTGAGATGGGGGGCTTGTCTTGAACCTGGGCGCCTACCAGGGCTAGAAGAGAGGGAGGTCGGCGTCATGGTGATTTGAGTCGGCACCGACGGGAGGAGCAGCCTTATCCACGGCGAGATCAGATCGGGTGGATGCAGAACGGCTTCGATTCACTCGGAGTTTTAAGATGAAACGGAGGGCTTAGTCATCTAATGCCTACTTAGCTTGGAACAGCTAGGCATTAAGCCCTAAGCGATCTACGGCTACTAATTAAACGCAAGATCATACGGCCGCGCGGGCTCGAGCTAAGCTGAGCGTGGCGTGCGCATATCAGGACTGGGCGGCGATGGCGACGGGCCCGGCGTGGCTCAGAACACGATGGACGGCGATGGACGGCAATCACGGCGGGCGGTGGAGCAGCGTCAACCCACATCAGAGAGATGGAGAGGACTGCGGCAAAGCTTAGCTGAAGCGAGAACGCGCGATGATCTGGGCGACGAGAAGGGCGGTCCGATGGCAAGCTTCGAGGAGGCGGAGAGGTTGCCGTCAACGCATCGTATGCTAGTTCCGCCAGCTCCCGGTTGTCGGGGAAGTGGGCGGCGCCGGGCTTCGTGATGCTCCAGCGAGACGGTTCGCACATCGACGCAGGGTCTTGGCGACGGTCGCCGCGATGGCTAAGGATGGTCGGCTAGAAGCGGCTGGAAGACGGCGCTGCAGCGGGCGGCAGACGCGAAAGCGGATCGGCGAGGTAGGCTGCTAGGGTCGCGCAGGCTATGTTTTATGCAGCGGAATAAGATGGCCAAGGCCTTCAGGGGGTTGCTATTTAAGACGAAGGTAGGAAGTAGGTCCATCTCGGGTTCGGGCGAGGTTAGCACTCGTGGGGATTTGGGGCTACGAGTCGCGAGTCGGATGCAGCGCTCTAAAGCTCCTGTTGAACAGTCCGCTCCACGCCGTTTTTGCTACCGGTTCTTAGGGATACTACGCGAGGACAGGTGCACATTTCCCCCTGAACTAAATTTGAGATAGATGGCCGAACAATGTATTAGAGCGATCGGATTTTTTGGGGTGCAGGATTCGCGGTGGTAGAGTTCAGGCAGAACGGGACTCCTATCCCATCTTGAAGAGCAAAGCTGACGGTGGGACTCAGCCTGTCAGCGGAGAGAGGAGGCGCAACCGGCGGTTATGGGCGAGCGGCCCGTGGGGCCACCATGGTGTGCAGTACGGGAGGAGTAGAGGAAAACCTAGGCCAGAATGGGCCTAGAGACTGAAAGGCGTATTTATTTTATTTTTCGTTTAATTTTAATGATGTTGACTTCATTTAATTCTAGCCAAATACTTTCGCTTATCAACCATAAACTCCTAGAGAATTCTAAGAAAATAGATAAATTAAACGAGAAATAATTTTATGAAAAATTCTGTTTCAACGCATTTTGCTATAGATTTTTCTCTGATTTTCTTATTTTTACTCTTGTGGCTTTTATTTAATTTGCTATTTCTTTTTCATTTAATTATTTTTATATCGGCTATAATTTCAGGTGTTATACCACACAGTGAAGGAAGGCGAAAGGAGAGGGCGGGGGCGGCCGGCTGACAAGGTGGGCGATGGTTGGAAATTGGGCGGAGAGCCAGCGCGGGCATTGGGGAGATTAGGAGGAGGAAGGAGCTAGCGGGCTGTCAGCGGCGCGTGTGTGAAGGAGGCGACGTGGTCAAGGGAAGGATAGGGGTAAGGACAGGACGCTAACGTAAAGAAACTTCTTCCTATGGATTTTTCCTATAACCAATTACGTAACGCGCATCGGCATATTCGGCATGTGGCTGAGCTTGCTGTGAACACTTCACGAAGCTCTCGCATCCCTTGCGTACGGCTTTTTACTGAGGCTTTCAATATCTGATGGCAGGTGTTTAATCTTTCAATTCATCCAACCGCTCATATTACATTTTTGATGCACTGTCGGCTTATCTTCGGGTGCGAGAAAGATTATGCTTTTCGCTAGTTTACATTAGCACTTATTTTCTCTATGCTTTTTTGGTTTTCCCTGAATCCTGAGGCCTTCTTCGTCGATCAGACGGTTTCCAACGCCGCCCACGCGATGGGCGCATCCGCTAAGCAGTATCCACCGTCTTCTCTTTTCTCTGCTGTTCGCATCGGGACTTGAGTTCCGTTCTCCCGTAACGGCCCCCCCGGCGTCGGCGCTTCGATCTCCATGATCCCGCCTGTCCCTCCCGTCGCGCGGGCCGCCACCAACACCTGATATCCGCGATGGCGCGCCTCCGCCTCACTGGCGCCGGGCAAGTCGTGAATTCCACCAGACCTTCCGCAGGTTTTCGAGATCCCGTGGGACGATAACCCGGCCCGTGCGCTGCGAACGCTACCGAGCCCGCGGCTCCCCGGGCGCTCCACGAGTCCCTGGCCGCCGCTGCCGGGCACCGTGAGAAACGAGGGGCCGTCGTGGCTCAGCGTTCGATTCCCCAGGACAGTCTAGCCATCCAGTACTCACACGCGGCGACGCTCGCGCCCCCGCGGCAACGCCGCCCGTCCGCCGTACGCCCTCCTCCGCACACGCCGACCTGGAGCGGGCTACACTGGCCGCAGCAGTTTCGACCACATCCCGTAGGACTTCCGCCGTTCTTACGTGAATACACCGCCGTGGAGGAGGACTAGCGCGCGTTGGCGGGCGGCTACCCTTAGAAGTGATGCGATCAGTGTGAGGAACATCTGCTACCTTTAGCTGCTAGGGTTACTTGTTATCTCGCTGTTGTGTCGTCTAATTTGGCCCATCGAAGCAATGTGCAAATAAAACAGCACTACACAGTTCTTAATCTCCGCCTTTGAATCGCCGTGTTTTGACGTTTATGATTAGGTTGAGGATTGGTTTGTGTGTTGCGCATGTATGTAAAACTGAAAATTCGCTGTGAAATGCAACTATTGTATGGCTTGCAAGCAGTAGGCCGCTAAATGTCTGGCAGTTCTTGATCACTTTGCAACTTGCAAAGCTGAAGAGTTCAAGTAACTTCATAAAGTCACAATGGATGAAGCTTGAAGTGCTACTACGTATTTGCATGTTTGATCGCTGTCAATGCTTGACTAAATACTCAGGATTATATCTGAGCTGATTTTGTATTTTAGATTGATTTGCAAGGCTTTAATTTTGGGTTTTCATTGTAAATTTGCTGTCCGCTTTTTTTCATGATGCTAAGATGACAAAGTTGAAAAATCACCCCACAATTATTTTTAAATATCAGATTTAAAATTAAGAATTGGTTTGGATTATCATTCGTAGATGAGTAGCCAAGCAGCGCGTCGCATAATCATAATAGGGCGTGTACCACGTTCATTCAAGTTATTATGTGGTCCTGGTTTTTTATTAATGCTGTCAGGAGGGCATCGACTTGGTGGATATCTCTTTGACGTGTATAGTAAGCCATAAATGTTGTTATGACTTGTGACCAATGCATTCTCAGGCATGTCAAGTTACAAATGAGGCTTCTGTGTGGTGTTTGGAGAGGTTTAGACCGCTGGTCAGATAGCTAGTACAGAATTATCAATCGTTGCTAGCATACAACTCTCGGCAAATTCCTGAGAACCAAAAAATCGTAGCATTTTTTTCTGCTTTCATCTTTGTAATTTCAGTCGGTTCAGGTGGTAGCTTCTTTTCAATTAATCTTGTATCAATTTGATCTTGAGCTGCAACGTTTAAAATTGGTTTGCAGTATTACATAACGCTTCCTTTGGAAGATACAATTTTTGTTCCATTTGTCGTGCTTGGGACTGATAGCAACAACATAGATGTCTGCTTCACTAGGCTAGTAGTTTGGCAAACATGCAATGAGCTGCGTTCTGAGTTTAGACCTGGCTGCTTAGGCTAGTCTGACTCAGGTGGAGGAGGAAACAGTGGCCCCAAAAAAATCGTAGGTTTGGCCAACCTTGACCTTACAGTCAGGGTTCACTTCACATTCTGCTGAACAAACAGAAGGTGTGTGCTGCCGCAGGACCAAAAACTTTCGTCATAAGCCGGATGTCTTCCGTCCTGTGAGCTATAGACATACTGTTTGTCTCTAGAATTTCCTTCGCTGTTGAACGGCTTGGGCGGTGTTGCTGCTTCTATTTTGCATGGTTATCCGTCCTTCTGTAGCCTGGAGGTCTGGGTTAGGTTCTCTCCCTCCTAGTTACAGATGCCAACCGTCCATATATTTTATTCTAAATTTAATTATACCCATCTTTTTAACATAGTGTCTGCAAACCTTCGTGTACGATATGGAGTCATCTATGATGAACTGCGACATCTTATAGAAAATATGTGCCATTGCACAGTGAAACCAACTGCTAAGAATTTTCAGCTTATTGGGCTTATGGTGATACCGCACTATACCTTATATTCCACGCCCCCCCCCCACTGCCATTCCGCGCTAAATTTATCCTAACATATATTCACTGTTAGCAAATACCTGATTATTCGTTACGATCGCCGATAGTACCCCTGACTCTCACCTGCCTGTCCGCGCCACAGGGTAATGATCTGTGGCCAGGGATATCTCGTGTTACCTGAAGCTGGTTAGCCGCACCTTAGCTTATGGAATTCTACTTATTGGGTGATATTTTCTGTGACCTGGTTAGTTTTTTTTAAACAATGCGTTACAAAATGCTTATCCACTCTTTCGTTTGTTAAACATCAGCTTATTTAAGGAGAAAAGAATTATTCTTGTTATAGAGAAAAAGATACGTTGGGCATCCATCTGGGTCACTAGTGTACCTGGTCAACCTTTATCGTAGAATCTCTTCAACCAGCGCTGGCTTGGCCTCTTGTACCGTTTCCAGTGTTGATACTATCCACTCCCGCATTAAAGAGCTGCTGCCCTATTTTCTGGCTAGGAAAGACTTTCGAGATACATTGCCCTATACTGCTACTAAGAGCCTATGTTGCTTGTTGTGCATGGAGTTGACATTTTCAACTGTGGGCCTAACTGATCTTTAATTTTGCTACGACTACCATTCAGCTATCCATGTGTTCTTCCCAGTTTTCTGTGGCCCATTCTCCTCCCTTGACTTGTTCCCGAAGTACTCGACACTCTCCCCCGCGTGCTATCATGCGCCTGTTTTATGGCATTCATCTGATCTCACAGCGTATTTATACAGTCACTGAACATAATTCCTCACATGTCTGCCTTTTAGTTTGCCCAACAGGAGCACTCTGTGACAAGCAAATGCACGTAATCTATTTACTTTCTGTGGCCTGTCATCGCATTTTTTTTGTGGAAATGTGACGTTATCATGTAGTCACTCCATTTAATGGTAAGTGCTGCAGGCGAAGTATGTCCTGCGAATCTCGCAAGTATCCTAGATTTATGCTCATCTACCCCCCCCCCCGCCCCCGCTCTAGATTTTCTGGGTACCCTTTAGGTTAGACTGAACGATGCAACAAAACTTTGAAGCTACTAGTGGTTCGTTCTGGCCTTAACTAGCCTTAATTCACGATGTGAACGCTGAATTCACGTTTATATATATGGCTGTTTTCACTGGAAATTCTTTCATTGTTATGACACAACCGGTTATCCAACTGCTACATCATGCCGTTTTTCAGGTATCCTACGCTTTGTCTTGTTCATTGCCTTCATCAAGAAGTTTGGCACTGGTCTTTTGCATTTGTGCCGCCTTTGAATCGCATTTTTGTATTTCAGAGAAAAAATCTGGTGTAAAAGATATGGCGTAATAATAATGAACCTCGTGTATTTGCTGACTGCATCTTCTTCGATAGTTTATCTCTAAGACTCCGAACTACTTATGCTGATGCTTTGGTAGTATGCGTTGTGAATGAAAAGGAATGGTTTCCTTCTAGCGACCATCGGCAGCATGCATCTGCTGCTCCACTGGCCCCAATTTTTTGACTGAACGAACCAATTGAATGTCTCTAATCCAAAGTAGAAAGCTCATACTTTCTTTTTAAGGGAAGCTCTATAGCTCCCTCCTACTTAAATCGTCGTATGCTAACAGTTCTTGCCATAGCGACTTGGTTAACGGCACCCAGTTCGCTCAATCCTCGTGGCAAGAACTTGCCACACGTCGGCCCAGCTGCACTGTACGCGCTTGCTGAACTACCACTTCGTGAATTGTGGCAAGGTGCCGCAGATAGTTCCCACAAACATTTTTGCCGGCATGTGCTGAATTGTTGCTTTCAGATTATGTTA
>RYFJ01003607.1:0-68585 GCA_003991445.1 Oryza meyeriana var. granulata
AGCAACATTATCAAATTTTAACGTCATTTTTCACTGCTAATTTGTAACTTCATTTTTTATTTAATAATCTAATAATCTAAATAAATCCCAACAGGGCAATGCGCGGGTATTTTCTAGTTATTATAATGTAGACACAGGCTGACCTAAAACCCATCGTAAAAGCCCTTATAGCAGGCAATGTTCCCCTTTTTCTGCCCAAAAAATGTGTCAGAAAGCATAAGAATTCTTAGATAGTGTAAAAAAAAGCTACTTATCAATTATCAAGGGATATATGTGTTTCACCTATTATCTACAGAGAGATTGGAGAAGATAATCATGATTCTCTGCTCTCTAATAAAATTGCGGGGCGAAAGCGTTCCTTCGACCAGCCCACCCAAAAAACATAATATCAGATTAAAATAGAGGCAGAATGAAGATTCCAAAATATAAAGAGCTTTTAATGTGAATTCGAAATTATACGTATAGCTGAAAAAGGTGTCCATGGCAGAGGAAAATACAAAAGACAGACTCTATGTGTTCTTCTTACGAATGGCACGTGGTACATAACAAACTGCAGCCAGCAAGTTGTAATGAAGTATTAGCACTGCTGAAGCACCAAATAACTATGGTGCTTAAACATGATGTTATAAAGAAAATCGATCCTCATGACAGTAAATTATTATATGTCATTGTTTAAAGAAGCCATTACTGCGTGGAAATTCAAAATTGGGTTTACTGGTCAAGAGAAAGAACCTGATTGAACTTCCTAATTTAGTTTGCAGTGCTGACAGATGGAGGCAGCAAGCTTGAGGCAACAACTGCACTACTTGCAAGAAAGTCATAGTATGATGACACATTGATTCTGCGAGAGTTAAATCACAGGTCAGTGGCAAAGTTGATTTTTTTTTCATCTATAACAAAATCACATAAGAACTGTATCAAACAAAAGTGTAAAGAAAATTGAGTTCAGGTCACTGACGAATTGTTCATAGGCAAATGAAAAAATATTCTGCAACAGAAAGCGAAGCAGCTTCTCTTCCATAATAAGTTAGGTAGAGTAAATTGCACTGATGGTACATGAACTTGTGAGGTGGGTGCAATCTAGTACTCTCTCCATCCCAAAATATAGCTACCTAGGAGTTTTTTTTGAGAGATTAAGGATTGTGGTGCAAGGTCAAAATACCCTCATTATAGTGGGTGAGGTGAAGGGCCCACTCTAGTTGGGATTATGTGGACCACTAGGGGTAGGATGGGAAGTTTTGTGCCAAAATTCATCTTTTACATGTTCTAGGTAGCTATATTTAGGACAAACTCAAACTCTAAAGGTAGCTATATTTTGGGACAGAGGGAGTACATTAACTTGTAATGCTCATTCTGGTACAAGAACTTGTATGGTGCGTGCGAACCAGGGCCAAAATGACAAACCATGGTTAATGCTGAGTTGGACATTAATTAGGATGCCACGTAGGCATACACATGACTATAATACCACATAGGCATGTATGTACTAAAGTCAGACGTAGAATAAGATATGCCGATTGTACAGAGAAATACATATAATAAAAACATAGAAGAGATGTAGTGATAAAAATAGAGGAATGATGAAATAAAACTAGTACATGGGTTTTTACAAATATAGCATGTATTATGCCCTCCTCATATATACGCATGATGCCCTAATCAACATATAACTCAGCAAAAATTAGTCATAGTATGTCATCTGGCCTTGGTTCATAAGCACCACACAAGTTCATGAACCAAAACGAGCATTTTGTAATTTGTGTACCAGATTGCACCTACCTTGTAAGTTCGTGTAGCATAATTTACTCGAATACATATATAAGAAAGAAAATTGCCATTTTTTTTAAGCTACCAAAGAATGTTTCATCACCTCTGTTCTGTGCTTAGAGACAAATATGGGACAGGAGCTTTCTAGCCTAAATGTAAGAGACACTGAAATTTTGAGAACCAACTTGAGATGAGCCTCTATGATGTCAAAGTACTCAAAGTCACTTGTCAGATGAAGGCCATCTTAGCTTGTGCTTCATCAATATTTGTCTCTAAGATGAGCCACTGGTTTGATTGAAAGCTCAATAGGTCCCAACTATTCTAATCCAAATGCTTCAATAAATCTTGGAACAGCCAACCTCAACATAGCTACAGAACTGGAGAAAGTCATATTTCCCTTGATTAGAAGATACACCACTCCAAAGAGGCAAAGGTATATCAAGAAGCCATGCTTTGATTGCAGCAGAACTACATGTGCATTAAGCAGATCTAGCGCAACCTGGGCTGCTCTATGATCTTTCAGACAAGAGCAGAGTGACTTTGTTTTCAGGATGATTGCTAATCAAGGCTGAAAAACATGTGGACAGATCTCTAGTATATAAGAGGCAAATATATATAAGACTGTTTGTGCTATTCTAGCAGTCATACTGTCATAGATTAGCCAGCTTGGTAGTTAACAATAAACAAACAATGAAATATTTCAGCATTCGCATTCATTCATCATTTGCTGGTTATGTTTGTATTACTAAAATTAATTAGCAATCATGAGTCAATAAAACCATAGTAATCATCTCAAATGATCCAATGAAGCATACTGTCCTAGATACTAACAGGAAAAAAATCTGAGTTTTTGACATTTAGCGGTCAGACAGTCACAACCTGCAAGCATAACCTACTTTTCAGGCCTTTACGGACCTATGTGATTATGTATGCGTAACAGTGTAAGGCCTATAAATTATTTATTTTATTAATGCATTCCATTTCCATAAAGTAATTGAATAAGAGGTGGATATTCAAAGTTGAACATTAGTTTATGGCAGACTCAGCTCAAAGTCATCCCGCAGGAAAGAAAGAAAGAACATACCCAACTGTATTGTTTCTTGTTCATCAAAGAAACCTTTATAAAGGTTATTTAAGCAGATTACTGTTACTTTTAGCACATTTTCCCTCCTCGCTTGCAGGGGCAGATGGCATATGACATGTGACAATGGTTTGCTCATTGGTGAGTCATTGTTAAAGATGAACATGCAACGATATTGTCAGTTCATTTTAAAAAAATGAAATCATCCCCTGTCGCAAAATTTTGGGGAAACAATATGAACTGGGAATAAAAAAATCTTGCATACATTGTAAAAGTGTGTGTGCTTACTTGTGGTGGCTCCCTTGCAAGTAATGCAGTTGTAACCTCGCGCTTGGTGCCACCACATGCAATAACTGGTTAAAAACATTGCAATAATCAGAATAGGCAAAGAAATAGTTGTAAACAAGGCACCTATATTGAAATTACTCTTTAATGACCTTTTGGAGATTGCGAAATGTGCAATTTTGAAAATATGACTACCAAAACAAAGATAAACATCACATTATGGGCACACCAATCCTTTAACAACCTATTTTACTCGCAAAGCCTGTCTGGGGCAGATCATCAAGTCTACTAGGCGATACAATTGGATAAGTCACCAGGCCAGTTCATTTTCCTCCCTCCACACACAATGATTTACGAAGGCCAAAAAGCATAAATAAACTCACAGCTAGCTCAAATACCTTTTTTTTCCCTTTGCACACAGTACAGTTTGCAAATGTTATTACAAGGCAAACATAGTCTCCCAACTATGGCTAAATGGTTCTTGTTTTTGCCTAATGGATTACAAATTAAATGTTTAATCAACCAAACAACATCCCATCACCACCTGTGTATAGCCTCAAATGAGCAACCAAGTAACTCACATTGTCACACAGGCTATACTTCATCTGCTTGCCCAAACAAGCGCATTCCATTGATCCAGGCTAGAAGCTTCTTGCTACAGAAACTGTTTGAAGCCGTTCATCTAATATAGAACCCCATTTGTATGAACTCGGGTCGACCTATCCATGGAATCTCCACCAAAACAAGTCTATCATCACATGGAGCAGAAAACCCAAATCGCACTTTTCACACTCGCAGAGACATCTCAAATCACCACAAACACCAGAATGTTCTAGAAGCTCATCCGAAGACCACACTCAAAACCCATCCGTGTAAACAACCACTAACGCGCACGTCGCCGAGACGCCGAAGCAAACGCAAAGCCAACCGCAGCGAGATCTAGAAGCTGTTCCGGAGGTTGTCAAAAGAAAAAGGGTACTAGGTTCCAGAAGCTTCCACTCACCTCCATGGCTCCGTACCACCGCGGAGGCGCCGGCGGCCCAACTCGAACGGCCGCGTGGGGCGAGCTGGCACTTAAAGCGGGGACAGGGGAAGGATCTAGAAGCAGCGGCGGGTTCCAGTGGAAGGCTCTAGAACCCTCGAGACGGCGCAATATAATACTACGCGAGAGAGCGGAATTGGAAGGTGGGGAGGCGACTGGAGTTGGAATTTCGGCGGAGAGAAAGGAAGAAGGGGAAGGCAGAGGAGAGAGATTAGTGGGGTCGTTAACTGTTAATTAATTCGGATATTAGGGAGAGCTCGTGGCTGTCAAGGAAGCCACGTCACCTTGTGGGGTTGGTGGATTCTACAGGTGTCGCAGTGCCGGATAGTGAGTTTTTTTTTCCTGAGTTTTTTATATCTCGAAATGTCAGAAGGAAACGTTTAATTTAATTTTCGAGTGCCTTTTGGACGTTAATTATCTCAGACACTAATTACGGCCTGCTTAATAATGTTGTGGCCTTGTGGGCGTAATGCATATATCTGCCTGTTAAAACATTGTCCATGTGTCCAGCCCGTCCGTGGCCACGTGCGGGGTGAGAGACCGCAGAAGGTATCCAGACTCCAGAGGCCACAAAATTTATGTGTTTCAACTTACGCCAATACATTCCGATATATTTACGAGCTCTTTATTTTTTAAAAAAAAATCTCTCTTCTGTGTCACTAAATCGGCTCAGACGAGTTTTTTTCTCTCGGTTTCGATAAGTGTTCGTGATAATAGCTACCTAAAAAACTGTATTCTATGACGATAATGTAAATGTATGCTCCAAGCTATAAAGATTCATTTTTTCATTTAGTAAAATAAATTAAATTACTGCAACGGTTCTTCTACTTATTCAGATCACTACTGCATATGTAGGTGGGTGAGCTTCATTGACATAGCTCTAGTTGTATCGGTTGTAAACAATTCCTACTCGTTTAATAGCAGGTCATAGTTAAAGCAGTATTAGATTGATGCTAGCTTTTTTGTGATCAAACCCTGATCTATTATATAATTAATATTTTCTAAAAACAATTACCTTATTTTATACACCAAAATTGTTTGAGACGGCCGTGCCTACATGCAGTGCGTAGGCCTAATTATATGGTAGACATAATTCAGTCCATCTAATACCATGACCTAATTCGATCGTAGACATAATACAGCCCATATTATATCATAGGCTTAATTTAGCCATCGGCATAATTTCAGCCCATATAACATTGTGGACCTAATAATTTTGCCGTTAACATGATTTCAGCCTAATTAAACAATGGGCTTACTATGGCAATCCAACGCCCGTCTTGTATGGGCCTAAATTTGGTCCGTATGAAATGTCTATGGGCATGAAACTAGCCCACCTTATTTTGGTTCGTATAAAATCACTTCAGCCTATTAAATATCTTCGATGGTTTTAAATTCAGCCCGTTTAAATTGTCTGTGGACATAACTTCGGCCCGTTTATATTAGCAGGCTAAAATCTTCTACTTGGCCCATGTAAAGCCCTCTGTTATAGGCCTTAATTCGGCCTGAGTTAAACTGTTATGTGGGCCAAATGTCAGCCCATCTTAGAGGCCTAGGAAAACTGGCTGTAGGCCGAATGTTGGCTCAGCTACAACTATGGGCCTAATATTGGGCCATTTAGGCAGAAATATCAGTCCGTATAATTGGACCTATTTTCTGCCCAGGAATAATATTCTGTGGGCCTAATATGTTCGCAGCTACATTTTGGTCCATGCAAAGGAAGCTTGGGCCGAAAAATTTGGACTTTTGGTCCAATTTTGGCCCATGTAACATCAGCTTGGGCCTAATTTCGCATCACGTCTATTGTGGGCCTGATTGTTGGCCCAGTGAACGTTGTCGGTGGAATACTTTGGGCCCGTTTATCAAATATTTGGGGCCTAATTTCGGCCTGTTTATTTCATTCCACGGGCCAAAATTTTGCCGTACTGGAGGAGCTTTGGACGATGATTCGACGATGTTGCGTATTGGCCTATTTTTGCTCAGCCCTTCAACCGAATTATTTGAGCAGTAGTGCGGCTAGTTTACCAAAGACACAGAACTTCAGTAATATTGGATAGGAAATAGAGTTCAATTACACTAATACATGATAACATGAACATCCAGTGTCTTATTGTATGTGGATCGTACAGATATTGTGAAATACAGGAAGTATAATTTATAAATGATGGTAACTGACAAGTACGTTAAATGACTACCCATGCTGAAGAGGCTACTTGAACTTCCGTTAGTGTTGTAAAACGGACTTCGTCATTGACATGAATGCAAAAATTATCTCTAGTAAAAAACACACCCCAACAAACTACGTGTTTAGCTCATTGTAGCCGCACAAAGCCTGATGATATTTACACTTGGAAGAGTAAGAATTACAATCGGCAGTTTCGCAAGCCAAGGAAACGTAACTGGCAACCGACAAAGAAATTGATATTTACATTTTTCACAACTCAGTAAGCACCAAATAAATTATGTACAAGAGCCACTCACTGAGCCAGCTCCCTCCGTGACACCCAAGCCATTATCCTATGCAAGGAGTCAACAAAACTTCCACCTCTCGGGTGGAGAAGTTATGATTACAACCGTGATGTGTGCTAGTAATTTACAGTATTATGAAGGTTTTGACGTGGCATATGAAAACTGTACATCTGCACAGATGGATTATGAACTTCATTGAGAACACCGCAGATGGCACTTGTTCACAAGGGTTGCATTCCTAGTGTGGAAATCTGACTTATACTGTACAAGGTTGTCCCTCACCCTTCGATGAGATTGCACACAGGTGCTCTTGAACCAGTTCTTCCAGGTAAACATGAGACCTCACAAAAGAATGCAAGTCTACAATTGAACCACCTCTTCTTCTCAATGAAAGTCTACAGTTGAGGAGGCCCGTGATATTTGTACATAGATTCTTTCTTGTGTTCAGGATCAAGGCTGCAAATGAAGGGGAAAAAAAAGATTAGCAAGCCAATATTAGCAGTCGTGCCAAAAAGAAGTATGCTCAAGTGTTATAACATTCACCCAGACAGGACAGACATGTTCACTGATGCTGACCGGAAGAGAACACAATTCCATTAATATATTAAATCAAGGCAGGTCACAATAGATTCTTCTGTAGAACTGTAATTCAGTTACCTTGTTAGTTGCCTAATTTATGCATATTATTATTTTTTAAATTCGAAAGAACCTAGTTCAAAATCATGTTATGGGTTCTCCTACATAAATGAGCTAGTGTCAATGTAAGGAACACCAAGCCCCTTCTGACCCTCATAAGTGAAATGTGATGTGAAATGTGATTAGGACCTATTGCATCGAATAAATAATAGCAGTACGCAATGAGGAGTCAACACTGAGTTGAGAATGGTCTGGTCCGATTTAAGAATTCAAAATAACTGTAGAGCTTCACAATATTTGATGATTTGAGATTTGAGAATGAGTGAAATCACCTATTCCTTATACCAAGAAGTGTATAATGTACAGCACGAACAGATGCCGATACTGGAGCCACTGCAGCACCTGGAGCTCCACAGATTGCAGTAGCCAAAGCTGATCCAGCACCAGCCCCACGGTTATAAACTTTAATAGGATTCCCGATCAAAGCAGAGGCAGTCCTTCCAAACCCATCAGTCAAACTTTCATATGCCTGAAAAATGTTCAGCTTATATTGATAATACTAGAACAAATGAAACTTATATTGACAATACTTGTCGCATTGATACAGACGAGTAAACGCAGATCACAAATGAAAATAGCATTGAAAACAGTTAAGTTGAAGCAAAATGTTATTAGCAGACAACAGATGAGTCCATCTCAAAAAAGAGAAGTTCATCGTGCAATTTGGACAAATTCCATACCTTCTTCAGCCCTTCTTGCGCACTTTCAGGCTGGTTAGCTCTGATGTTGTCTTTGGTTCTTTTTGCTTCACGTGAGGCTAAAGGTGGTGGAATGGCTGTAAGGGCACTTTCTGTCTTTAGAAGCATATCATGAGCCCCTGCTGCCAAATGTACACCAAGCCCCACAGCTTCAATTGAAATACTTCTAATGAAAGCGACAGCCCCTGTCAATCATCATCATATGTGGGTAATCAGAGACGCATGACATCAAAAATTTCACAACACCATCACATATTCAACAGAAATGTTAACCGAAATATTAGCATATATGTGGCTTACCTCTTTGTATTCCCTTGAGCAACTTCCGATCCTTCTTATAGCTATTGATGGGTGAAGAGACCAATTTCTTAGCGCCTGAACTCACAGCAACTAATGATTTTATAGGAGGAAGCCCTTTTAACAATTTATGGACCTAAACAAGCAACAGATTGTCAATTTGGATGAGAATAGAAATTCATTTGTAAGACAGGAAGATATAAGATTCTGCAAATTTAAATTGTTTCGCTTATAACATTGCCTTTACTGAATCGGTATTGGCGTACACAATAGCAGGCATATTTAAATGTAAAATATGCATGGGAAGACTAGGACCTGGTTTTTAGAGATGTCCTCCAACCATTCTGCAGCTACTATTTCACATATATTATTGAAACCATAAACACCCATGGCAGAAACCTGCTTGAGCTTTAAGTCAATTCCCTGCACAGCAAATTTAGTGTCAGGGCCGCCTATGAAGACATGATTGCCTCTGATGTATAGTTTTCAATAATGAATTACCTTCCATGGAAGAATGTTGAGAAGTTCTGCATAATTTCCTTTGCTTAGTGCAACAGGATCAAAATGCCGAGGAATATAATTAATGTGCAGAACAAGAGGCTTCACATCAAATTTCTAGCATCAGAGGGAATAAGTCAGACCAAAATATTGTTTACTAAATATAGAAGAGCCCTGCTGATCATTATTAGTAGAAAAAATTTGAAAATGAAAAGAAACTAATAATTGCTGTTTGGCTTAGAAATGAAAACAATTCTTAGAATATATCAGGTCAAGTAAGTGAAAAAAAATCTTAGGTGAACCATATGTTATCTCAAGTACCATGAGTGGGCAAAAAATAAAGAGGAAATAAAAACCAAAAAACTTCAAAACACCTGAAAGAAAGGAAGTAGTGCCTCATCAGCAATTGTATCGCTTCGATATGTACTCCGCACGTCAATATTCTCACTTTCGCAAGGCAAATGAGGGTTGTTGCATGAGTCATTCTGGAAGAAGCTAATAAGGAAGTTAAGTTGCCCTTGATCAAGATGTAACTGTAGAGGCAAAATCTCAAGATGTAACCTGAAATGTTTAGGATAGTGCAAGGAAATCAGTCATCATGCTGAGAGTCTAAAATAAGTACCAAAAGTAGAAAGCAGAAAAAAAAAACGCTGGTACTCAAACTCACTTATACTTCTAAACCATGACTCAGCATTCAGATACAAAATGTGTGCGGAATACAGACTAAAGGGCTAAAAGGTGAAATAATATTTGCCAAAACAACCACACATGCATGATTCTTTTTATTTGGATCTGCTATCTTCCACATGTTTCTTGATTTTACATGCACTCAAGTTAAACCTGTTGATGTGTGCCTTCATGGTTTATCTGCTACTTTATGCTACTCCTTGAACTGGACTTGAGGGCTCTCCCTTTAAAACATAAGATTTTTTTTATCAATCAAAAGCCTGATATTGCAAAATACTGTTAATATAATTGATTTGTCCCCCAATACCCCCATTAGATACAAAATTATGAGTCCTCAAAAAGGATACAGAATTATTACGATCAAAAGTACAGCAGTACAAAAACACTAGATTTATATCGAATCCAGAAGTTCATCATATAAGATCCAATTACTACATTCAGAAATGTGCCTCTATTGTTCAGCTGTCAGACTCATCATCTTGCATATTACCATGTGCTGCGGTAAAAAAGTTCAAATAGCTGGATACACTAGGTCTAATTCCAGCAATATGATCTGCAATGTGCAACCACTACTCCACTACATAGGTTCTTTCCTACGCCTTCATACATTGGGGGCACAAAAAGTTAGCCTTGTAGTCTCTTTTAACAATGCAAGCCCATTAAGTATGAGGCAAACTCAGTGTTCACTATGGATTAACAAAAACAAGCAAAGTCGCAAATGTTTTCTGATAGCTTAATTCAGTGTAAAGAAACACTGCATTTACCTGTAATCTTCCAAAGGAGCCTGTGGTTCAGGCCTTACAGACTCCAGTTCTAACATGAATGCACTAGAACAAGATTCTCTCGGGTAATCCTTCGAGTTGTAGCAACCAAGAACCTTTGAAAATTGGATAGAGGATTTAAAAACCATTAGCCCAGTGGTAATAGTAAATTCTTAATGTAATTTGGCCACAAAAATGCATACCATTTTCCATGGAGCATGTGTACTTTGGTCACAAATATTGATGTCTTTGGCAGAGATGAATAGCTTAGAAACAGAAACATCCCCATCTGGATACATATTGAACTGGACATTGAGCCCAGACATAATAAACTCTAAAGAAGATCTCCTGTCTCTCCCATTTGAGCATGGCCAGCTAGTCGTATCTTTCTGAGCTAATTTCCAGTCATTTCCATCATACATCCGCCACTTGACATTTATATCGTGGATAAGAACCTGCCCTTTCAGATTGCACGATTCATCAGAATTCAAGATGAAAATAGCAGGCTTGGCTTCTTGTTGAAACATGTGCTCTTCTTGTGGTTTGTTCCTTTGAACATGGTTTTCAACTATTGTGGGAAAATTGTTGTACCATTCACCATCATCACACTCAGTTCTAAGAGCATAATTGCTCTGGTCTTCATTGTATAGAATTGATGATGATGAAGGTGGCATATAATAAGATTCAATTATTAGATCATCACTAGTATTGGCTTCAGGGGTAACTAGTAATGATTCATGTGAAATACAGGGATCATTTGCCTCTGGGATGGCCGTGCTCAGCTCAAACTCTTCATCCATTTCACTACCACTCAATGAGTTATGACAATTCCTGTCCCAAAAATTGTAGCTTGTGCAATCCTGGTCAGTGTGAAAGGCATTCTCAATTATATCATCAAGCAATCCATCTGACTTGCACTCCTCTGAATCTGTCAGATTGTCAATGCTACTCTCTGACTTTTCTGACACATCAGTGGCCATATTTTGCTTGTTTTGGACATTATTCCATCTAGATTGTAGATGGACTAAAGCATCCCGCATATCCGGAGCATATAGCTGCTGGAGCTGGGTGCACAATCGAATAAGACCATGTGTCGTATCATGACAAGTACCAATATCAAATTGCGAGTCTGATAATTCGAGTTTCCAAAAGGAAGTATCAATTCTTAGAACAGCTTCAATGAATGTATTCTGCACAATCTTAGCATAGCCCATCTGACGGATGTAATCTGCACCATAGCCACAGGTGACATTTTTAAAACTAGAGGTTCCACAAATGAGAACCCCGAGATCTCGCAGCTCAATATCAAAATCAGTAGCTGTAGAGTTTGATGCAGATTTGCTGTGAAGTTTAAACGATGATGCAGCTAAAAGGCATGAAAAGTATTTGCAGTCTGGAGCTTCAGCGCTGAGTGCAGAACTTCTGAAATGAGGTTCATAGCTCATAGCAACATCAGCCAGCTCAAGAAAGAACAGTGATGAAAAAGGTTCACCACCATGGGAATTGTTCGTTGCGCTACTATTGGCTGGTTGTTCAGTTCCATCTGAAGCTGAACTGAACAGTAGGCAAATCACGCTGATCCAATCCATACGGCCACCAGGTACAACAGCTGTTGCAGAACGAACGTTGATGGAAGTATAATTCTTCTGTAACTTTGGGTTACTGATATGAGTCACAGAACAGCCTGCAGTTCCAAAAGACAAGATATTGCTGCCCTCACCATCACCTCGTCTACTAGCTGAATCCTTGCAAACAACTAGAAGAACATCTTTGCTTTCTTCATAGTTTTTATCATCCTTACCAGTAATAGAACCCCAGAGCTCACCTTCCCCATGGTTCACCCAAAGAAAACTGGTATTGTTAACCCCACCAAAATTAGAAAAGGAGAACAGGGAAAATTTTGAAACTGACAATTTCAGACGGTTCCAGGAACCTTCTAGTTCAGTCTGCAATAAAGGACCAACTTCAACAGTTTCATCCAATTCAGAGCAGATATCCAAGATGCTGCATTCAAAAATGACAGATGTTTGGCTAGCAATATCATGGATTGGCATACAATTGTCCCTGCCATTCTCAAAACTGCCAGTTGTTCCATCTGACAGACCGTCAAGGATATTTTTTAGCAAATGACTTAATATCCCACAGTCCTTCTTACTGAGATGAACTGAGACGCAAGAAAGTTGAATGTGCAATAAAAACTCAGTGCTCTGAAGGAGCTCCCTGCGTATACCGGAACTTGATTCTTCAAGATCTTGTGAGATTGTAGAAGAGGAAACGCCAGCCTGTTTACCATTTTTGTTCTGAGTAATCTTTTGCTCATGCAGGTTTGGCAAACTCCAAGTTTTGTTCACTATCTCAGGGTCTTTTACAGGATACTTCTTCCAAAGCATCGTAATACCTGTGTCATGACGATTGGATCCAGTAACAGAAAAAATCTTCAGAGAAGAGAAAGTTTGCCTACTCAGAGAACAGGTTCTAGCATCCAGTGCATCATTGACTGGTCTAACCAAATAGATGTCAAAGTTCCCTGTAGCCAAATGGACCAACGTAGATGGTGTGATTGCATTAACATCATTAGGCATTTCATTTTGATGTGGAGATGAATCTTCTCCTGATTTCAGAGATGATGTGTGGTCAATGACAAGGAACTTATCCAGCATGGATGGGCAGCTCAAATCCCGTGACTCAGAAGGAAAGCAAAAGATGATTCTTGCAGGCGACAGGGCTATCTGAACCTTTTGACTTCCTCCTGAGGAAACATTTGTCTTTGTAGCCAAATTGACGTTTTTTTCATCACCATGCCTATGAATTTTATCCTCCCCACGCAAAACATCAGACTCGATTTTACTGATAAAATTCAGTAGCTTATATATTGTGTGAAAGTGCACCCAGAAAACCAAAGGAGCCAAACAGACTGATAGTGAAGTTGAGCTTACTGGGTTGCCATCTTGACCTGTGGAACTGACATCATAATGCAATTTGCACTCACCAAACGTCTTTAGCAATTCAACCTTAGTGAGGTCATTTGAATTGTTGGCACGACAACCTGATGTTTCCTCATAGTAATCATGATTAGCAAATGCAGATTGAGGGAGAGCAGCTTGAACTTCTCTACAAAAATTATTGTTCAAGAAAGCAGCACCAAGATGTGGATGATCTGAATCATTGTTCTTACTGCCGTAGTATTCATCAAGCTTTATAGAAGCAATTGATGCCTTGAGACTTAAGTTTTCAGGATATGTCTGCAGACATCAGGGACATAAAATTAGTATCAAGCTTCATAAAATTAGGAGACATAAACTATGAATAAGTGCCATTGGTGGAGGCAGACCAGACCTCCAGGTAAAGATGAATGTTCTGGCACTTGGCTTCAACATGATGCATATTTAAGCTCAAAGCTGGAGCAGCAGATATCATTGATTGCTCAAAATGAGCAGAAGAAAGGCAGCTTGAAAACATTTCAGAATTTCTCATATCATAGAATGGACTGATAGGAGCACTGGAATCGCCAGCATCCATTTCATCACTGAGCAAAAGAACAACAGATATCTCAGCAATGGAAGCCTGCAAGGTTTTCTCTATCGGCGGTTCTGTTAGGAAATGAAAAGAAAAATAAGTAACAAAGTACTGCAATATATAAATGTTGTGATTATTTAGCTGGAAAAAGTAAAACACTGCGGATACTTGGTTTGATGCCAGAAATACATCCAATGGATATTTGTACATGCTTGAAATATTTGCCAGTAGCAAAGAATGGAGAGAATCCATTACTCGCAAGTTGCATCTGTTGATACCAGACTTGTATCATAGAACATATGGCATCTGCCATTATTCATAAGCCAACATAACCTAGCATGTGTCCTTTTCACCTGAATTTCATTCAAGAGCTAAGAGTAATTTTGTTTTTCCCGTGCGTTTCAAATATTCAGTTCATGCAGTATGGTTTTGTATAAGGTGCACTAGTCCGTGGTATACATAGGGATGGTACAATAATAACTTTATATTGTACTGTACGGTTTCATTGGTGCGATGCTAGAGTATCATCACTGTTTCCCCGAGTATTACTGGTGCTTCTCACAGAAAAGCGCCAGCTGGGGACCAACTAACAGGTAGATATTTTCAGTGTAATAAAAATATTATTACTACATACCAGATAACACTGTTATTTTAACCAGTCTACAACATGTTCCTTTCAGTCTACTCAGGAGCTAACAGTCAGGCATTGTCTTTCATGGAAAGTGTAACGATCCTGCTTAATATGAATCAAGTTCAAGAGTAAAAGAAAATTGAAGCTGAAGAACATTATTTAAGAATGCTCCACAGGAAAGAGTATCAGGAGAAAAAAAAAGCGGTAAACAGTCACAATAAGAACCATCAATAAATCCATATGATAAGGGTTCTATATCCTTGCAAGATGAGTGTATATAATGTGGACAAACAATAGAAAATTGAAGGGTGTAAACCATAGTACCTTTGGGAATTTGATCTGATCCAGAAGCTAAAGTGGATGCAAAAGTAATTGCATTGAACACTGAACATGTCCAATCCCATATGCCACTGTTTCCCAGATTAGTCTGGGAGTTCCTCAGTTCCTCAAAACATTCAAAGAACTGGTCAATGCTGTCCAAGATAACAAAATATTAGTAGTGTAATTATGTATTCTTTTTTTGGTTGAAACAAACTGCTTCCCATAAGAAATTTGAAGGCAAATAACTTAGCAAGAAATAACTAGCACAAATACCAAAAAAAAAATTGCAGGAAAAAAAGGAGGATACTAGTACATGGTTGACCAAAACCAAGGGTACATAATATATAACAAAGATGAGGAGAAACATTCTGTGTAATACTACATTTGGCCAAACCTATTTGAGGAACATACAAATGGGAGCCAATGCATTTCATTTCCACAATTATTCGATGACAGCTATGTCAAAACTATACTCTTGATGAAATGCCTACATGTAAAAAAAGGATGGCAAATGCAAAGGTGCAGTGATTATCACTGAACTGGAACAAACCTTTCATCACAATCTGAATCAGGGTCACCTTGATCCTCGTGGATAACAAGCTCTGGAATCCAGTCTGGAATCACGTATGGCATAGTCAGGGAAGACTCCTGTGTTTTATCTTGCCTGACTTGAGAAAATGTATCCTCTGTCAAATGTTCCCTGCTAGCTAGCACAGAATCTGAACCTGATTTTAAAGAGTTTGATACATCTGAACATAAGGCGGATCTAGATATATCTGCAGTATTATGGGCATAATTCTGTTCATGTACTAGCTTTGTTTGGAGAGAATCCCACACATCCATGAGCCATTGGATACTGCTGACTTGTAACTGCAATTCTAATGAATTAACAGATATATCTGCATCAAGTTTCTTAAAGTTCAAGCATCCATTACTCCATGGGATGCTTAAGTTCAATTTCCCTGAGAATCCACCAATAGGACCTGTCAAGACCGTGGTAGTACTATGAACAGATGAAATGTCTGCCGGTACATCAACATAGTCCATCTTCAGAAACTCAACTACCGCCTCTTGAAAAGTCACAAAATTATTTAATTTAAGTAGACCATCTGTTGAAAGATTGGTCCCGAATTCTGTTTCTTTGATTCGGAAAACGAGTGATCGATTAAATTCCTTGTCATCTAAAATGTTCCGAGGATCAAAGACAACATAAGCATTTTTTAACTTGATGTTAAAGTTGGTAAGAAAACATGTGACAGCATTAGCTATCCTCTTGACACCTTCATCGACATCTCGAGATGTAGAGGTAGAACACTGATTGCCATCAGATTCATTTCTTTTGGTCTCAACTGATTTCTGTGTGTCAATATTACTACCAGAAACAGAGCATTCTGTATCGACGGAAGGAACTTCGCTAGAAACAGATGCAGCAAGCACAAGCTCCAAATCCTCCACTTCGATCTCACAACACTTGACACAGCTAAATTGTAGAGGAAGTCTAACTAGCAGGGATTTTATTGATCCTTCCTTCATCATGATAGCAGATCTTGACAGCTGGAAAGGAAAAAAAATGTAAAACTGTTTTAATAAAGCAATCATAAAACCCAAAATCTAGTGGGTTACAGGTTTTGCAGAATAAGTTTCTATTCAAGTATCCAACACTTATGAATGAACGAATGTATCATATTGGGCTACAAGCAGTACCCTGATCCTCATGGATCACAAAATGCTGAAAATAAAAGTTTGTCATTACTCAGTGGTGAATTCATACACATAGAAGAGGACTATTATATGCTACGCGCCATAAGAAATCAGGTTAGCAGAAAAGAATAATAACCTACTAGAGAATAGCATCCAGCTTTGATGTTTTCTGTTAACTTGATTGTATTCTGCAAGCTTTGCATTCAGCACAATTTACAAACATTCCACTGTAACATATTTCAGATTAGTCCCCACACTCCAACTGAAATAAGTGAATTGCAAATAAGTTTTATAACCCCTTCCACTTTTCCTAAACCCTAATCCTCCACCTGCGATCATGAATTTTAGCCATAAAATAAACACCTAAAAATCAACTAAACTAATCACAGCACAAATAACCCTGAACCCAATCCGTACTCGAGGTTACTGATTGAAAGGAAAAACTTTTTTTCCTGCAAACAACATCTTTCGTCCACCACCAAAATTTCTCCACCAGAATTTCAGCCTCCAACAATATCACACTAACAACGACGGACGGATGCATCCTGAACCCCAGGCTCCGAACAGAAATCGAAATCGGGTCGGGTCGGCGAAACGCCACGAACCTTGCGGTTGATGAAGTCGGCGTTAAGCGCGATGTCGGAGAGGAGGAGCGTGCCGCGGGTGAGCTGCAGGTCGAACTGGTTGAGGTCGAGGTCCCCCAGGATCAAATCCCCCAGCCGCTTCTTCAGCAGCGACTTGCACAGACGCTTCATCAGCGTCCCCCCCATCCATAGCCCCTTGAACAGCCCCATGTTTGTCGCCCCCCACCCACCTCTCTCTATATCTATCTCTCTATAGATACCGGCGGATACGCCTCTGCGGCGGCGGCGGGCGGAGGGGAGGGCCGACGGGTTCGCCGGCGACGGCGGGGGAGGCGGAGTTGGGGGTTGCTTCGTTTTGTGTGAGAAGCTTTTTTTCGAATTAAACCTTGCGTGTTCCGAGTTGTTGCGTCCTGATCCCCGGGAAGGGCCTGAGTTTGCGTGTTTATACGCCGCCGCCAGGGTTGTGTCTCTGTCTGGTGGGGCCAACCGAATCGGAGGACAAGGAGGATTAGAGTTGTAATCCTCTTTTTTGTTTTTTTTCGTGCTGTTTTTTGTCTGGGTGATTTGCTTCGTGTCAAGACATTATTCAATCATATAGTAAAATTGTGTTTTTCATAGTGGGAGTCAATCCAGCCTCTACATCCAGGCACTTATCTGACAATAGTACAAATCCATGTAGTATATTGTTTTGGCAAAGAAATTACTATAAAGTATTTGAAAAATATTAATTTTCTGAATTTGAAGACAAATAATAAGTACTTTTTGACACATGGAGAAGTTAAGAGGATACAGCAGCCCATGTATGTACACTAAAAGTACATCGAGAACCCAATAGATGTGAAAGAGATGCTTGGTGTGGCATGGTGGATAGAGCTTGAGCATCTCGACATCACCGTGAGAGCGATGGTGCGTGCGTGGTAGCCACATTCAGCTACTGCTGCAGCAATGGTGGCGGCGGTAGCTGCTCACCAAGATCGACGTTGCCACTGTCTTGCTAATGAAGAAGGGGAAGAGGGCCATCCTATTGTCGTTCCCGTACATGGCGGAGTCATCCTGCTTCTCTGCCACCGTTGTCATCGTCCAACTACTGGTTGAGGCCCTACAGCCCCACATCAACTTCCTCATTCACGGCCTCGCTGTCGTCAATGACTTGCATGATGGTATTGATGTCCTCTGCTCCTTATGAACTATTAAGGCAAGATGTAGTCCCGTTCAGCTCGGTTTGCTTGAATTCAATGACAGCTCCATGGATTTCGGTGCAACGAGATGCTTTTGTCCACTGACAAGTTGTGGCGCCGACTCGCCATAAGATATTTTTGGTCCTTGTGGCGAGTTGTTTATGTAATTGTGCTCTTACAGATGCTGGTGACATAGAACAACATGCTAAACGGGTTACGCTCAATAAAATCCAACTCACCACAAACCGCACAAGCGGTTTGGGCTAGTTTGGTTGAGCGGGTTGAACGGTCTGGGACCAACCTGTGAATAGCCCAAGTTGGAGGGAAAAGTATAACTTTAGAAGTGTATTTATTTTGAAATAAAATTTGAATCCTAGAAGTACACTTTTTAGGAGAGGACGATAGGGTACTTATTATACTCGAGTTTAGTGTGAGTATTATCTGGCATGTGGAACGATAGTAGGACATAAAGAAAATCCAAAATATTAGTTTGTCAAATCAGAACTACCACAGTAGTGATCAGATTTGACTAATTTTCTCTTAAAAATTATTTGTTAAAAAACCAACGGTGGCCAAATTTTAACCAAATTTGAATAAACCAGTTTTTACTGGTTGCATCAAGTCAATATGCTAATTCGATGGAATACTAATCACACAGATAGATTGGCACAGTATACTTTCAGTGTCTATTAGAAAAAAAAACAACGAAATATCACATGTATTGACTTTGTCAACCCCTTGCATAGGCAAAACAAGAGATGATACGGCATTTCCTCGTACTTTCCTTGCACTCCATTGGTTGGAGATAAGATTTGCCTATGTAAATATTCCCAGGGATGTTTTACTAATAAGATGTCTGCACGGGGTGCAAAGTGAAAAAAAGAAGTCACTTTTTTTTGGAAAAGGATAGAGGCTGAGGTGAAGATATCTGTTACGAATCCTTTTCTCTTTAGGAGATAAAATTCTTTCTTCTGAATCAATCTGAATTAGTTAGAGATAAATTTATGGTTCTTATCCCTAACCTCCTCTATCTATAAATAGAGAAGCAGGTGTGCCTTCATTATACATATTGATCATTGATTAATAAAGAGAGCAGCATCCCTATATATGTGTCTCCTATGTTCATTGTCTTCTTCTATGGTGTAATTGTGCGGGAAGGGATATGGTCTTCTACATCTTCTTGACGCCTCATCTGCTACGGGAGGAAAAGGAGCGGATCTGGGCGATCCGTCGACGTAGTCGTTCTACAACACGTTATCAGCAGCTCTACCGACTAGACTGACGTCGAATCCTCTTGTGCCAATCAATCGACGGTAACAAAATGGTTGTTTATCAATTTACAGATTGATTTTAGACTGGTGGATGTTTGTTCTTTGGTTTTTTAGATGTATGTTTTATAGTAGATCTATTATTAACAATAGATTTATTTCCTGCTTTTACTCTACAATTGCATCTGTTGATAACCAAAGAAAACCGGAGTAAAACTGTGTGAAATAAATTGTAATTGATTGGTTTTCCCTGTTCTAGAGGCGAACCCGGTTCGGCTAGGCCGAACCGGTCGTCTCCCTCGCGTTCCCCCCGCATCTCTCTGTTCTCTCTCTCCGATGGATGCTACGCCAGGAGCGACCGCCGCTGCCGTGGAATCGCCCGTGGTCCTGGGTTGATCTATGCGCGTGGCTGCTGCTTGCCATCGCTGTTGGAAGCGCCACTGGCCCTTGCCGCCGGTGCCGCTGCGAGAGACCGCCATCATCGAAGGAAGCCCCAAACCTACGTTGTCGCCGCCGCTGGTTTTTCGATGCTGAGGCAGGGCAGCCGCCGCCGTTGAACTCTCACCAACACGGCCGTTGAGCGGTGGTGGGAGGCCAATGGGACGTCTGGCCACCGCCAGAGGATCGAGACTCCACCGGGATGCCGTGGCCGGAATACCTCCATGACGCCGCTGCCGTAGGACCTGATACCAAGGACGGGTAGCTGCCGCTATCAATTTCTCACCAACGTGCCTTGGAGCAGTGGTGGGAGGTCTATGGGACGAACGGCCGCTGACCTTAGATTGGGATCTGCCGGGACGCCATGGTTGGATGCAAATCGGTCACAGTCGCTAGAGTTTCGATTGTCGACGTTGAGCTCTGCCTTGTCGCTATCTTGAGGATGTGTGGGTCGTGGCGGAGCCCCGCCGCACCAATTGTCACATAGGAGCGAAGCCGCTGCCGCCGTCTTGCCACCGGGCAATCAATGGGTCGCCAGCTGGCCTCCTCTCCATGTGCTGCCTCTATCTTCACTGCCACTGACAATTAGCGTCCTCCATCGCCGCCGCCGTGCCGGTCCGACCGGCACGCTAGGCGATGGGCATCGCCACAGGTGCTGGTGGGGATAGGAGAAACCCTAATTCCTCATTTCCCCTCTCTTGGTTATTTAAGCAGGCCGGCTGGGCCAGTCTGCCACCGCCTGACCACTTTTGGCCCAATAGCACTGACTAGCCCACGCACAAATTAATAAAAATAATAAATCCAAAACCATAGATGGGCCTTGAATTCGGAATTCGGCCCATTTGGCATTTGGATCATGTTCTGTGTGCGCGACCCAATAAGATCGTGGCCCGACGGTGTTTTTGGCCCGATTAAATTCGGTTTTATTGACAATTTGTGTTTAAGTCCCTGGAAAGGTTGATTTTTACACCGACAGTTCACTGTTCATGTAATATTTATAGTTTGAACCCTTAATTTACCAAAAAATACATCAATTTATGTTTAGTGACTGTAAATTTGCTATGTAGACCTTTCTTTAATTGGTTTCTTGCATGTGAGTCCCAGGACTCGTTAATAACCATGTGATAGTGTTTTTAAGCATTTATTTGCTTTTAAATTTGATGCAACTCCAACTATATAATCTAGATATGATTCTAGGTTAATATGCTTCCATAAAAATGTGTAATCACCTAGTCTAATGACCCCTCCCTTGGAAGCATTATTTGGGTTTCTTTTTTCTTGCATGTGTGGTATTTTTCTATGGGCATAAAGTTATTAATTTAATGCCATAAGGCCAATAAAAATCACAGAAAATCGGTAAATGCAAGATAAATTCCGAGAAAATACCAGTAATTACATACGACTACATTACATTATTCTGTAACTTTGTTTTCATGCAAGTTAACCCGGTGTTGTTTTTTACATGACAATAGACCATGTCTGACGCAGACTTCAACAAGAGGGAGTTCCCCGTTATCCCCGTTAATGCGGCGAACTACTAGACCTGGGCTATAGACTGTGAAATCCACCTTTCCGCGATGGAGCTATCTAAGACCATCCATCGGCAAGGGGCTGGTGTAGCTCCGCTTCGGTAGCGAAGCGGGCAAGGGCACTTGCGTTCATTAGAAAGCACATTCATGAGGATCTCAAGGCTGAATACCTTGAGCTACGTGAACCTCTCACGTTGTGGAAGGCCCTGAGGGACCGCTACACCGCCAAGAAAACTGACATTCTCCCGAAAGCTAGAGCAGACTGGGCTCAACTTCGGTTCTGTGATTTTAAGACCGTGGAGAGCTACAACAGTGCCGTGCATCGCATCGTCAGTCATCTTCGCTTCTGTAACCAGGTGGTGACAGACGCGGATATGATTGAGAAGACTCTTGACACTTTCCACCCTAAAAACTCAATGATGCAAGAGCAGTACCGCAAGGCTAAGTACGTCAAGTACTCAGTTTATCCAGTCGTTGTTAAACGCTGAAGTCCACAACAAACTTCTGATGTCCAACTACAATGTTCATCCTGTTGGTTTGCAGCCTATTCCAGAGGCTCACGTTGTCCATCAGAAGGGTCAGAGTCCTGAACAGGGTTCTTCCAAGTGGAAGGGACCCGGGAATCGCATACTGCCAAATGGGGCGAGGTTCAAGAAGGCTGCCAACCAGGGCAAGAAATCCCGTAGCTGCAAGGGGTGCAAGGCCAATGCTGGTGCTGCTGGAGGATCTCAGCAGGGTGGTGAGGGTTGTTTCAAATACGGCTCAACGAAGCATTGGGCGCGCAACTGCATTACAGAACCTCATCTCGTTGAGATGTATCAGGACTGGAAGAAGAGGTAGGACCCTGTTAACACCAAAATTTGGTACCCAGAATCTCACTTTGTTCACGTGTAACGACCCGCTTTCCTTTTCCCTGTTGTAACTGGTTTTCTGGATCTTAATCTTTTCCTATCCTGTCAGCTGTGCCTCCATTTTCCCTCTCCCCGGCCAGCCGACTACCTTCTCTCTTGTGCCGAGTAGAGTTGCTACTCAATCCTTGTATCCTGCCCTTATCCTTGTCTTACTCGGACCTCTTTGCTGCCGAGTGAGCACGGTGATGTGGCCGACTACCTTGTTGAGACCTGTTGCTTCTTTGTCCCCCGAGTTGCACCCACCCGTTGGACGCCGACTACCGAAGTAGTGAAGAATCAATCTTCACCTAACCGCAGTATCGCTTGGACCAGTGGTCAGTCCGAAGCCCGGTCAGTGAGATTTCTCCAACCTGTCCTAGCCTTGACCTTAATGTCTCATCGCAGCTACAGTGCCTGCCAACTCCTCTGACCAGTTGGACTCCAAAGTCACTTCCTGTCATATCCCTGTCAGTTCATCTTGACTTCCTTGCTCCACCCGTTGCCCAGCTCCACCGTGCCTCAACCTTGCACGTCGACTATATATATGGCCAACCGTGCCCCCTTCTTCCTTTGTTTTGCAAACCGGCCAGCTCCAGCTCTGCTAAGTTTTCATCCTCTCAAGCTTTGGAGCTCTGTCGCTTGGTTCGCAAGCCTGGTTCAGCCGACTGCCCCCTTTTCTGCAGCCGACTACTTCTTGATCCTTTTTCTTGGTGTTTCACTTCTCCTGCTTATCAGTGTTTCTTTCTGCTTGTTCAGAACCTGAACCGGTGGACGATCCCGAAGCCACCTTCGCCGAAGAAGACCCCTTCTTGGAACAAGGCAAGCCTCTTTGATCATATTGTTTCCCATATATGCAAAACTATGTTGTTTGGAAAATATATGCATGCTTAGTTACACCTTTTTAAACTGTTGGCCTCGGTTATGCAAGCGCAACCGATGGACCCGCCCAGTAGTAGCACTTATTGGTAGGATGTTGTTATATTTCCCCCTTGAAGAGCCCCACAAATGGCACGCTAGCATCCTATCTGAGGATACGATGTCGAGTAAAATGGCTTAGCTCTGCAACGTTGTTTGTCGTTGGGAAAAATGATGGGTTTTACTAAACAGTTTGGAAAACCCGATACCTTGTGTATCGGCGCGCTTTGTGAAATAAAGGAAAGATTTGTGAAAATCTTGATGTACAGAGACAGTGCCTGTGTGGCTTGGCTATGTAATATCATTAAGGATCGATTCCCATGGCGTAGATTTGTTTGTCAGTGATTTGTGAAAAGTGTTTGATGGAAAGGGAACCGTGACCTGAGTTTGCCGAGTAAGCAAACGGAAGGCCTGTGTGGCCAGAAACGGATCTGTGTGGTCCGGGGTGTTAAGCACCATAAACAAGTGTATGAAAAGTAAACAGGATGAAGATCATGCTCCCGGGTTGTAGCCAGGGCAGCAAAGTTTAAGCCCCCGGGTTGTAGCCAGGGCGGCAATTCAGTCTTCGGGTTGTAGCCAGAAGACGGTGATGAGCACGCTCCCGGTTGTAGCCAGGGCAGCAGTGTTCTAGCTAGCTGGTTGTAGCCAGCCTAGCGGGCATTTAGTGCCATGATCATGCTCCCGGGTTGTAGCCAGGGCAGCGATGATGAGCCCCGGGTTGTAGCCAGGGCGGACCGACTAGCTAGCTGGTTGTAGCCAGTGTAGCGGGCATCAAGTGCCACAGCTGAGATTTGGTTGTAGCCGAGTCTCAGGGTCAACGAGTGGTTGTAGCTACTCGGGAGATAAAGGACCAACAAATGCAAAGTAAAAGATAATAAGAACATGTATGATTATGCTTGATTCTTTAAGTGGTGAGTTGTTGAAAAGCAACTTGCGAAATGGATGGAGGCGTGAGCCTCTGTCCGCCAACTAAAATTTGGAACTCACTAGTGTTTGCAAAGAAAAGAGTTTAATAAGGCAGTCTTTCGCAAATGAAACCCTTAGCTCTCCTTGTCTAACCAACATGGCATCATTCCCGGCTTGCTGAGTACGAAAGTACTCACCTTGTTCATATATATGTATAGTAGGTTTTGGAGTGGAAGACGAAGATCCGACTGCTGCCGAGTTCCTCCAAGACCAGGCCGACTACGAAGACCTCTGAAGGTTTCGAGCCTAGTTCCCAACCGAGCCTGTGGAGTAGTTTGTCTAGCTTCCGCCCTGTTCTGCTGTTTCGCTAGTTTACCAGTTGATTATTTTGCCCATCCCGGGTCTGTCCTGGATGGATCTCCTTGTACGTATATGTAAGTACTTTGTTATGTATTATTGTAACTCTGTGTTGTATCATTGTTGTGCGTACCCGACTACTGATCCTGGGATCGGGTGCCTTATGCACATGGTGGCCTTCCACCTAGTCGGGAGGCGCCACATCACGTGCCAATGACCGATGAGAAGCCTACTCCTAAGGAACCTACTGTAGTTCCTACGAAGTCTACTACTACTGCTGATGGTGCCATCATGGATGTTGATCCTAAGGCTACTGCAGATGCCGATGCTAGCCTTGGGGATGACTATGGAGACCTCGGCGACTTCAACATGGAGGGCGACGATCTCTTGGGTGATGACCAGGAGGACGTATATGAGAACATACAGTAGTTCCCAAGTTATCAGTCATGAGTCTTAAGTCTAGGTTATCATAATCTTTTCTTTTTAGCAGAACAATAAGTCATTTATGTAATAAAGATGCTATGCATCCTGGTCAGTGTGTTTAAGATGGTCCTTTATATTAATAAAGTTTTCCTGTTGAATTATATTGGTCTTGTCTTGTTCTATATTCTTGCTTTTCACTTCATTGATAATGAACTGAATCAATATAATCTCTTATATAGAACAAGCGTAGTATGATTAAATGGAGCCTAAGACATGCTTGGTTGACAGCGTGGCAACACACTCGATACTACGAGAGACTAAGTATTTCACGACATTGCGTAAGCGGGATGAGAGCATCCTTATCATTGCTGAGAGTAATGGTCGCATAGTTGGCTCAGGGCAAGCCACTGTCGTCCTCCCTAGGGGTACAAAGATCATCATTGAAGAAGCGTTCTTATACTCAAGTGCTGAACGCACGCTCCTTACTTTTAAGGATATTCGACGTTGCGGCTACCACCTCACCACAACATGTGAAGGGGGAGATGAATTTCTCTTCATAACATTGTCTAAGGACGATGAGACCACAGTGGTTGAGAAGATGCCGGGGAGCTCCGATGGACTATACTATACTAAAATAAAACTCCTAAATGAATATGTTGCGATGCAGATAATCTATAGAAACCCAGAGTCTTTTAAGATCTGGCATGAGAGATTAGATCATCCTGGATTGACTATGATGCGAAAAATAGTTACTAGCTCGCTAGGTCATGGCATAAACACTATAAACTTCCCCAAGAAGTTTGTGTCCCGCTTGTGCAATGGGAAAACTAATCATTCGACCATCCTTTGAGAAGTTGAGGGTCAAACCCCTACGGTTCTTGGAGAGAATCCAAGGGGATATCTATGGACCCATTCAGATATTTCATAGTGTTGATTGACGCCTCTACAAGGTGGAGCCATGTATGCTTGTTGTCTACGTGGAACCACTCTTTTGCCAGATTTATCATGCAGATCATCCATTTGCGTGCGGAGTTCCCCGAGAACCGCATCAAAATGATTCGGATGGATAATGCGGGTGAATTCACATCAAAGGCATTCAATGACTATTGTATGGCCTTAGGCATTAATGTAGAGCATTCTATTCCTCATGTTCACACTCAAAACGGCCTTGCTGAGTCGTTGATAAAAAGGATTAAGTTAATTGCCAGACCATTGCTACAGGGTAGAAATTTGCCCACTACATGTTGGGGCCATGCAGTATTGCATGCTGCAAAGCTAATCCAGTATAGACCGTCTGCATATCACTCTGCTTCACCCCATCAACTGGCGTGTGGTCAAAAACCGGTGGTTTCCCATCTACGTAAGTTCGGCTGTGCTGTGTATGTACCGATCTCACCACCTAAGCATACGACTATGGGACTGCACCGAAAGATGGGGGTCTATGTGGGTTATGAGTCTCCGTCCATAATCTACTACTTGGAGCCCAAAACTGGGATCTATCGGCTCGGTACACTGATTGCATCTTCGATAAAGAGCATTTTCCTACATTAGGGGGAGGAAAGTACCTCGACTCTAAGGAATACCGTGAAATAGAATGGAACTCGAGCAGTATCTATACTATTGACCTGCGTTTGCCAGACATTGAACGGAAGTTCAACGTATCATACACCTTCAAAACTTAGCTAATGATCTGTTAGACGCTTTCACTGATCTAAGAGGAGTATCAAAATCACATATCCCTAAGGCAAATGCACCGGAGAGAGTGGAGATACCCATGGAGGGAGACTCTACTCCAGCCCCTAAGCCTAGGAAGTGGGGGAGAAATCCGGATGGTCCGACTCAGGCTAAGCAGAGACGTCCACAAGAGCTGCATATGGAGCCGCCTGCATCACACTCCCATTCAGTAGTCTCTAAGGAGACCCGTCCAGGGGACGGATGCCAGAAGGGTAGAGGTCCTAATGGACTAGTGCACGCACCTAGCCCTACCGGCGAATCAGAACCCTCTCCTATTTTGGGAAACCAGGATGAGGAAATAAATGAGAAAATTGCCACAAACTATGCTGCTTCAGGAGAATTGTATGACCGGAAGACTACACATGTCGACAAAAATTTCGTTTCTAAAATCGCTAACATGATGGATCATGATCATGAACCTTGTCCATGGCAGAGTGCCGTAAGCGCTCGGATTGGGTCAAATGAAAAGAAGCAATAGAGACAGAATTACGCTCGCTTGCTAAGAGGCGTGTCTTTGGGCCAGTAAGCCTGACGCCCCCACTGTGCACCTTGTTGGGTACAAGTGGGTTTTCGTCCGGAAGCGAAACGAAAACAATAAAGTAGTGAGATACAAAGCGAGGCTTGTAGCACAAGGGTTCACGCAGAGACCTGGCATTGATTACGATGAAACTTATTCTCCTGTAATGAGTGGCATAACGTTCTGATACTTGATGTCTATGGCAGCTGGCATGGAATTGAAAATACAGTTGATGGATATGGTGACCACATATCTGTACGGATCATTGGATTTGGAGATTTACATGCGTGTCCCTGACGGGTTGAAGGTCCCGAACAAAACAAATCGCAACATGTACACTATGAAATTGGAGAGATCGCTGTATGGATTAAAACAGTCTGGTCGTATGTGGTACAACTGGCTGAGTGACTTCCTTCTAGGGAAAGGATACGTCAACAGTGAGGACTGTCCCTGTGTGTTTATCAGAAAGTCCCAGAGGAGTTTCTGCATCATCTCAGTCTATGTCGATGATTTAAACATCATTGGCCAAGCAGAGAACATTGAGTAGGCGACTACCTATCTCAAGACAGAGTTTGAGATGAAAAACTTGGGTCAGATTAAGTTTTGCTTAGGCCTACAGGTCGAGCATCTCCCTAACGGGATCTTAGTGCACCAGCAGACCTATACTAGAAAGGGCCTTGAGAGATTTAACATGTCAAAGGCTCATCCTTTGAAGACACCTATGGTTGTGAGATTCCTTGATCAGGACAAAGACCTATTCCATCCTAAGAGTGAGACTGAGAAAGTATTTGGACCGAAAATCCCATACTTAAACGTCATAGGAGCACTAATGTACCTTGTAAACTGTACCAGGCCTGATATTGTGTTCGCGGTAAATCTGCTAGCAAGATATAGTGCGTCTCCTACTAGAAGACATTGGGTTGGCGTTAAGACAGTACTCAGATACCTCCAGGGTACGCAAGATCTCGGCCTCTTCTTTCCAAGGCAACGAGACTTAACCATGGTGGGCTATGCAGATGCATGATATATGTCTGATCCCCATAATGCCCGTTCTCAAACTGGTTTTGTGTTTCTGTGTAGTGGCATAGCCATTTCGTGGCGGTTTAGTAAACAGACTTTGGTAGCAACGTCTACAAACCTGTAAAATCATGTGCTGAAAAATTAGCTTATCTTGTGATTTATGAACTTGGCATTGGAAAGTGTGATGAGCGTGTGTACGACTGATGTGAGTCAGGTTGCGAATATCTATGCCCAAAAAGGTGTGTTTGGTCTATTTGTGTGTAGGTACTGAGGGTCAACCTTAGTCAGCGGCGGGATCAGGACTAAACTCAGGGAGGAGTTTAGGTCCAGAACGGTCAAGGATGCCGGATGATAAGGTGGGACACAAGGTGACACACGGTGGGCGAAAACCGTGTGGGAAGATCTTTGAAATGGACTTCACAAGGTTACGTGCAAGCGTTAGAAATTCATGGAAAAATTGTGAAAAAATTGAATAGAAAGTCGTGATGAAGAAAAGAATTTAAAAAGAAAAAAAAGGTGTGCTGCAGTACATGGAGTACTGTAGTGGAGAGTACTGTAGTGGCTACAGTGCATGGTCAAGGCGCTCGCGCGGGCCAGCCGGAGGTTGACTGGCAAATGGGCCTGGCCTGTGACACCATACTGAGTTGGGTGTTGGATACGGAGGTCCAGGCAAGAACACTGGCTTGTGGAGAGACCAGCTGGTTTTTAATCCCAGGAAATGGCTGGGACGCGAAGGCCCTGGCTACGGTTGGCTAGTAGGCCGGAGTAGCTGGCCTGGCCTGAGGCCCACGAAAATGTTATAAATAGTGACTCCCTGTTAATTTTTGGAGTGATTTTTTTAGGGTTTTTAGAGAGCGAATTTGTTTTAGATTAGAGTTTTAATCTAGAGTTTTGGTGATTTTGTGGAGAAATTTTTGCATGTTTCGAGAAACATCTTGTAAGCACAATCTTAGTAATAAAGGTAAAGTTTATAGAAGATTAGTGTGGTAATTAATCTCTCTTTCTCGTTCATCTTTATGTATGCCTAACAATGGATTTTAGATTGATTTGTTTTCTCTAAGATTTGGGTTGGTTTCTTTGATGTAAAATCTAGCTAGAGTGTTTTTCTAGTGTTCTGAAAAGTTTGGTTGGTTAATTATTTTCGGATCTCGTTTAATAAATTAATTAGGGTTTAATTAATTTCCATCAATCTTCAATTTAGTAATTTTGTTTTGTTAATATCTCGAGATCCAGAAGTCTGATTGATGTGATTCCAGTTGGGTTTGTTTGAAAATTTTGTCTAGTTTATTCTGTCAAAATTTTAGGTCAATTGGAGTTACGGATCTACAGCTACAATCTGTTTAGTGATGAAACGGTGTTCTGTCCAGATTCTGAAAACGCAGATTTTCAGGTTTTGTGATTAGGGGGAAGTGTTAAATTTTATTTTTGACTTACGCAATCATTTACCCCCCTCTGATTGCCTATCTTAGTGTGAGTCGATCCTACAAGTGGTACCAGAACGAGGTTATTTATTTTATTATCTTTTCTAATTGATCTTGACCGGCGATTAAAAAATATGTCGATGGATAGGTATTCCACAAAACCTTGTGTTTTTTATGGTGTTGATTTTCAGTATTGGAAGGCTAAGATGGAGGCATACATTCAAGCTCAAGACTTTGCCATATGAGAGAAGATCTACAAGCCATATCAAGTTCCCGAAAATGATGCAGTGACAGCAGCGAACATGTCACAGGTGGAGGCTAACAGCAAGGCAAAGAATTTGATTATTCAAGGGCTAGGAAGAAGCGACTTTGACCGTGTGGTGCATCTCAAGTCAGCACATGAGGTATGGACAACACTTTGTGATTATCACTAATGATCAAACATGGTAAAAGAGGTACGTCAAGATATGTATAAAAAGGAATATATGCGATTTGAGATGAAACCCGGTGAATCTCTTGATGACTTCTTTGCTCGCTTTAACAAGATTCTTAGCAACTTGTATTCTGTTAATATTATATACACCGATGCTGAAAATTCTCGTCAATTGCTAAGAGCTTTAGATATGTCTATATGGGAGACGAAGGTAACATCAATTAGAGAATCTACTACCATGAGTATATTTACATTAGATGTGCTTTATTCTAAATTAAAAACTCATGAGCTAGATGTTTTTGCTAGAAAAAATATGGGTAATAAATCAATAGCTTTAGCTTCACAAACTAACAACTCTATTGGTGATAACTCTTCATCTAGCTATGCTTTGTCCTCTTTGTCTTCACTAACTGATGAACGGCTAGAACAACTTTCTGAAGATGATTTGGCACTCCTCTCCACTTGCTTCACAAAAGCTTTGTAAAATGTTCGATCCAGAAAGAGAGCAAATGGTAGAGAACCTCGGAGATGTTTTGAATGTAGCTCGCTGAATCACCTTCGTCTTAAATGTTCAAAATTTCTAGCAAGAATTTTTAGGGATGAAGATGACGAGGAAGACAAGGTAGAGAGTGACAAGAAGCGAACACTCAAGAGCACTAAGAAGAAGGGGTATTTGAACAAGAAGGTAGTGCACCATGTTATTTCTGCTCTTAAACAGGTAAATTTAAGCGATGTGGACACCGAGAGTGATGATGATGCTACTTCCAAAGGCAAAAAAAGTTTGATTGGTCTATGTATGATGGCAAGTAGCAGAAGCGTCACCAATAGTGACATCGATAACGACAGCGACAATGAGGTAGAATCTTCTTATGATGATTTAGTTTGTGCTGTTGAAAATTTTGGTACTTTATTAGAGAAGAGAGATAAAAAGATTAAGAAACAAGATGTTTTGGTTAAAAAATTAAATGATGAGATTGCAAGACTTAAAACTTTAACTCCTATGGATGATTCTTGCAAATCATGTGATTTAGTTTATGCTGAGTTTACTTCTCTAAGTGATATGCATGCTTCTACACTAAAGGAACTTAGGCTAGAAAAGGAGAAAAATGAACAACATGTCTGTCAAATTGATGAACCTGTCTCTTGTGATGAATGCAATGTTCTTAAGTTGAAGTTAGAAGATGCTGATGTTAAAATTGCACAACTAAAAAGGGATCTTACTTTGAAGATAAAAGATACTGATGTTAAAATTGCACAACTAAAAGAAGATCTTGCTACTCATAAGGTTCTTTCATACTCTAATTGTGGTAAAAATAATAGATTTCAGCATGTATCTTGTAAGAATAGTGCCACTCTTTTGAAGCATATTGATTATTTGCACGGAAAGATAGGAACTAAAAGTTTGAATCAAATTTTGAATCAAAAGACTAGTTCTGAAAAATTTAAAAGTAGTTTGGGTTTTGGTCCTTATGATTATTCTAAGACCCATACTCCAAAAGTTGTTAAATCCCTTGTAAGTGGCATAATTGAGACAGTCAATGAACCTAAAAGGATGATTTTTAAATCTGTTGGTATTATGTCATCTTCTAGCACAACAAATGCAAAGGTAGCCTCTACTTCTCAAGCTAAATACAAAGTTAAGTATACTTGCACTCATTGTGGTAGAGATGGACATAAAGTAGAATTTTGTTTTAGACTAGCCAAACAACAAATGAGAGAAAAGGCTAAAACTTGGTATAATTTGAGAAAGGCACGCCCTTTAGTTCTACTAACATGAGTAATGACAGATTTAAATCTTTGCATAAAAATACTTGTGTTATGTCTACTGGTGTGCGTCGTGTGTCTTAGTACTGGATTCCTAAATGCTATATTACTAACTCCGGTACTGAGATCTCGACACTGTTTTCTTTTATGTAGGCACTTCGCACGAGGAAGGAGAACGTCTGGCTAGTGGATTCCGAATGCTCATGTCACATGTCCGGTGACAAGAATTGGTTCTCCTATCTCACAGGAGCATCGCATGTTGAAAAGGTAACTTTTGGAAATGTTTCTACTTCTATAGTTGTGGCTAAAGGTACAGTAAAGGTGAGCGATAAGTTTATGTTCAAGGATATGGCTCTTGTTGAGAACTTGAAATATAACTTGCTTTCCGTTTCACAAATGATTGATGAAGATCTCGAAGTGTGCTTTAAGAAAGGTAGATGCAGAGTATTAGATGTTTCAGAAGATCTTATCTTTAATATTATACGTTTTGAGAGAGTCTTTAAAGCTGATTTTGATGTGTCATCTTCTGTTAAGCATAGATGTCTAGTTGCCAATGACTTTAAAGACTTATTTTTTTGGCACCGTAGACTTGGTCATGTTGGTTTTGATCATTTAACACGTGTTAGTGGTTTGGATCTTATACGTGGTCTACTTAAGCTTAAGGGTGATAGCGATATAGTATGCTCTTCTTGGAGACATGGTAAGATGTATGTAAGTTCACATCCACCTCTTACTATGGTGATGACAAACACATCAGGACAACTTCTACACCTTAATACCATTGGACCATCACGAGTTTAATCTTTTGGAGGTAAGTGGTACGTGCTGGTAATAGTTGATGATTTCTCTAGATACTGTTAGGTTTATTTTATGGCATCTAAAGATGAGGCTTTTAGTTTTTTTAGAAGTCTTGCCCTTAAACTATCTGTTGATCACCCAAGAGCTCTTAGAACAATTAGAAGTGGTAATGGATCTGAATTTAAAAATTCTTCTTTTGATCAATTTTGTGCTGAAAAAGGTCTTGATCATCAATTCTCTTCACCTAGAGTACCACAACAAAATGGTGTAGTTAAAAGGAAAAACAGAACCTTGGTTGAGATGGCTAAGACTATGCTAGATGAATTTTCTACTTTTAGAAAATTTTGGGCTGAAGCCATATCTACTGCATGCTATGTTTCAAATCGTGTATTTTTGAGATCAAAGCTTGGTAAAACTTCTTATGAGCTGCAGTTTGATCATAGGCTGAGTGTTTCTCACTTGCGTGTGTTTAGATGTAAGTGTTTTGTGCTGAAATCTGGAAACTTAGATAAATTTGAGGCTAGATCAGTTGATGGTATATTTCTTAGTTACTCTACTCATTCTTGTGCCTATCGTGTTCTAGTTTTGGAGACTAACAAAATAATAGAAACCTGTGAAGTTACTTTTGATGAGACTAGCTGTCATACCCTGAGTTTAGCCACACAGAAACTTTACCGGAGAAAATACCTAAGAAAAGGAATTTTAAAATGGCTAGAGAAATTAATTGATGGTGTAAAATGCAAGATAATAAATTATCGTGGTGGGGAATATTTTTCTTGTATTCTCTGTGCCAAAATACATTAACTGGATTTTTAGTGGAATTTACAGAGCACAGGAACTATTTTTAATAAATCAAATACGCTTATCGGAATTAACATCGTCCTGGAAATCTTTTTCCTTTTCTTTCCCTTCTGTTTGCTCTGTTTCCTCTTTTTCTCCATCGCCGGGCCGCCGGCCCAGCACCGCGCCGCAGGCCGGGTCCTTTTTCCCTCCCCGGCCTTTTCCTCCTCGCGCCCGTGCCCTCGCGCCCGTGCTCCTCGCGCTCGCGCCCTCGCCCTGCGCCCGCGCCCCGCACCCTGTGCCTGTGCCCGCGCCATCGCCCTCGTGCCCGTGCCCGCGTGCTCGTGCCCGTGCCCTCTCCCTTGCCCGCGCCCCGTGCTCTCTCGCGCTCGCGCCCGCGCCCACGCACCTCCCGCTGACAGGCCGGGCCCGCCTGTCAGCATCATCTTCCTCCTCCGTCCGAATCGGGCGGAGGGGAAACTCCCCGGGGCCGTCCGATCCGGCGCCGCCTCCTGCCTCATCCTCCCGCACTCGCACTCGTTCAAACGGTCGCGGACCGAGTCCGCCCCACTCCCCCGAGTTCTCCGGCGTCCACGTCCCCTCTCTCCCGTGAACCACGCGCACGATCTCCACGCCGTGACCCACTCACTCGTGCGCGTTTGGAGCCGTTCGGCCTCGATCTCCCGGCCGACTGTATATAAACCACCTCCACCCTCTCCTCCATCTTTTCCCCAACACGCCGAGCTTTCCAGTGCCCCAGAACCCCGTCGCCACCGCGCACCCGAGCTCCACCGTCTTTCGCCGCTTCTGGTCGCCGCTCGCCGCCGTTCCGGACGCCGTCAGGCGACTCCGCCACCGCCTGCACCTCCGCCGCGCCGCGCCGCATCTCGGCCGCCACTCCGTGGAAGCCGAAGCTCGCCGGACCGCCTCGCCCGCGCGCACGGTGAGTATCGGCCTTCCGCCTTCTTTCCGGCCGGTGATTCCTGCCGCGCCGTGTCTCCATTCTCCACTCTAACTCCTCTCCCGTCCTCCTCATCCTCCAGGACACCTCGGCAGTCGCCTCTCGCCCGTTCCCCGCCGTCGGAGTTCCATCGCCGACGTCGTCCCGAGGCCGCCGCCGCCTTTTCGTCGCCACCGTCGTCTTCGCGCCGTCGCTCGCCGTCGCGAGCCGCCGGTGAGAACCCCCTCCGTTTTCCGTTCATTTCCGCCCCTCCGTGTGGTCGTCGCCGCGCCGGGTGGTTGCCGCCGGCGACCATCGGGTCGCGTGCGCGCCGCCGCCTCCCGCTCAGGACGGCTGGCTTCGGCCGCCGCTCCCCGGGGCCGTCCGATCTGCCGAGTGGCAGATCGGGGCCGCCCGCTCGCTCGCCCGCGTGGTTGCCCGCGGTGGCACCACGTGGTGCGCTCGCCTCTGTCCGCCGTCGCCTCCCTCTCCGGTGACGTCTTTAATCGGTTAATGCGCAATAAATCGTCTGGTTAATTATATTTTACACTAAAAATAGCAGTAAAACTTCAATAAATCATAACTATTTCATGCGAACTCGGATTAAGTCCATTCAAATTTCATTAAATCCAGAAAAATGCCGAGAATCCATTAATAATACTTTCAGCCCATGTTTGTCGACCCCATGTACTGTTTTTAATTGTTTATGCATTGTTTGTTGTAGAATCCGACGCCGGTATTTCCCCTGCGTATTTCGAGATCGTAGCCGAATACCTTGAGCCGGAGCAAGGCAAGTCGCACTGATACTTTGATCAATTTGTACCCATTTTTCGCTAAATTGCTTTGTTATTTAAATAAACTGCATTATTTTAATAATTCATGTGGATTGGTATTGCCTATACAATGTTAGGTTTCAGCCTTAGTTTTGATAACTAAATCCTTGTCACCTGGGTAATAATGTGACTAGTTTACAATTCTTAGGAATGCTTAGCCATGCTTAGCAACATAGCTCACCTGGGAATTAAATAATGTCTTTTTATATGATTCGACTCAATGTCGGAAAAATGGAACCTTGGATAGGCTGTTGTTAAATTCCTAAAATTTTGACCTAAATGGTGGGCTGTGGGTGTATGGTTTTGCTTGTCACACCCATGGCAATTAAGGACCGGTTCGCGGAACCACTTGGGCAACTTCCCGTACTTTCCACAAGCCAGCGTGGGCAACGGCTGGGCTTGAAGCGTTCCGTCTCCCTCTCCTAGGCACCGAAGAAGAGGTGGAAGAGATGGAGTTGGGTCGCCCGGGTAGGGTTGATCGGCTGCCGATTCACCGTGGCGCAAGGGGTAGCCTGGCCAAATATGGCGTGCCTGTCGACAGGTGCAACCTCAGCGTGGTGTGGATGTTAGGGAGGGGTTGCGTGAACGGTCCTGTCACAGCTCGCACGGACATCGTGGTGATGTACTGGCACACGGGAACGTGTGTGGGGGCTGTGTCTTGTGGGTACAGTTGTACACCTCTGATCAGAGTAAAACTATTCGAATAGCCACGCCCGCGGTAATGGGCACATTGGCCAAGACTCACCGTGATTAGTCTCACCCTAGATAATTAATCCTGTTTTACCAAACTGGTGTTGTGGAAGGTGTTGTGTCCGGTCGGCGTGGTTGAGCTGACCGGGGGTGACTGGTTAGCGTGGTTTAACGCTAATCGGTGGAGACTGGTGAGTGTGGTGTAACTCTCATCAGTTACGCCTGGTGGTCGTGGTGTAACTTCCATCAGCGCGGCCTGGTCAACGTGGTTTAGCGTTGGTCGGAAAAAGCTGGTCAGCGTGATACGTTGTCCGGTGGTGACTGGTTAACGTGGTGTAGCGTTAATCAGTGGAGTCCGAGTAACGTGGTGTAACGGTACCCGGAGGTGTCTGGTGAACGTGGTGTAGCGTTCATCAGTGGAGACTGGTTGACGTGGTTTAGCGTCAATCGGTTGGGAATGGTTGGGCCTGGTTAACGTGGTGTAACGTTAATCAGTGGAAGTTAATATTGTTAATTAAATCAACTTTTTACTGTTTGTGAACTACTTCCCTTTGCAACTGCTTTTCCGCAAATAAACCCTGTCCCATCTGTGTATCCTGTGCATTTGCATATTTGTGGGTGTGAATTGTTGAGTACTGTGGGTGGTACTCAGCCTTGCTCCATTTTCCCCCCCCAGTGTTGGAGAACGCGTCTGACGAGGAACGTTCTGAGGACTAGGCTGGCTCCGCCGTCAAGGTGCCTGTGGGAATGGAATCGGCTGCTTGGCCAGATGTTTATAGACTCCGTTTTACTTTTTTCCGCTGCATTTATGTAATTTACAGTTTACTCTGTTTGTAAGACACTCTGTATGGCAACTTGGTTTGTGTACCCTGGCTTTCCTGGGCAGGGATTTATTACACATTAATGTTCAGAATTTCGGTGCGAATTTCTGGGCGTTACACTAGCCCAAGTACTAGTCCAAGTATTGTAGTTACAGGTGTATATATTCAGAGGGAGGACATTTTTGTTGATGAAGAAAATGATGATGATGATGTAGCTGAACCTTTAACTCCTCCCACACAATCAATTGCAACAGATCCGGCACCTACTACAACTTCACCTACAACTAAGCATTCTCAAATTTCCACATCATCTGTGCATATAGAAGATCAAATAGAAGAAAGTAAAGTTTTTAAAGCAACAGCTCCCTTGCACATTCAAAGAAGACATCCACCTCAACAAATGATTGGTAATCTTCAAGAAAGAATGACACGTTCCAGGTTTAACGATCCAAACTCTCATGCTCATTCAGCGTTTGTTGCCTCTTTTGAACCTAAAGATATATCACATGTATTAACTGACGAATCTTGGATCAATGCCATGCATGAAGAATTAGAGAACTTTGAACGTACCAAGGTTTGGAAACTAGTGCCACCGCCTCCTAATCATTCTGTCATTGGAACTAAATGGGTGTTCAAAAATAAACAAAGTGAGGACAGTGTTGTTGTTAGAAACAAAGCTAGATTGGTTGCTCAAGGTTTTACACAGATAGAAAGTTTAGATTTTGATGAAACTTTTGCTCCTGTTGCTAGATTTAAAGCCATTAGAATCTTGTTAGCCTTTCCTGCTTCTAAAGGTTTTAAACTTTATCAAATGGATGTAAAACGTGCTTTTCTAAATGTGTTTATCAATGAAGAAGTTTATGTTAAGTAACCACCTGGTTTTTAAAATTCTAAATATCCAAATCATGTTTTTAAACTATCTAAGGTCTTGTATGGTTTAAAACAAGCACCTAGAGCATGGTATGATAGGTTAAAAAACTTCCTAGAAAAGGGCTTTTCCATGGGAAAGGTAGACAAAACGTTTTTTGTTCTTAAGCAAGGCAATGATCAATTATTTGTTCAGATTTATGTGGATGATATTATCTTTAGTTGTTCATATCATGCTTTGATCCCAGTTTTCAGAAATTATGAGTAGTGAATTTGAGATGAGTATGATAGGTGAATTGACTTACTTTTTGGGATTGCAAATTAAACAAACAAAAGAAGGTATATTTGTGCATCAAAGTAAGTATACGAAGGATCTTCTATGTCGCTTTGGAATGGAGAATTGCAAACCCATCATGACACCTATGGGAGCTACATCTACACTTGATCCTGATGAGGAAGGTGAGCCAGTTGATCAAAAGGAGTATAGAAGTATTATTGGTTCATTTTTGTATCTTGCTGCTTCAAGACCGGATATACAATTTGCTGTATGTTTATGTGTGCGGTTTTAAGCTTCCCCACGTGCTTCACATCTTCAAGCAATTAAGCTAATTCTCTAGTATGTTCATGGCACTAAAGAGTTTGGTATATGGTTATCAGCATCATCATGTATTAGCTTAAGAGTTTTTTTCTGATGCTGATTTTAGAGGATGTAGACTTGATAGGAAAAGTACTTCTGGTGCTTGTTTCTTCTTAGATAATTAACTTGTTGCTTGGTCATCTAGAAAACAATCCTCTGTAGCACAATCAACTGCTGAATCTGAGTATGTGGCTGTTGCTAGTTGTTGTTCTCAAATATTTTGGATAGTAGCTACACTTAAGGATTATGGTGTTACTTTGGAAAATATTTCGCTTTTCTGTGATAACACAAGTGCCATTTGTATTGCTAAGAACCCGGTACAACACTCTAGGATAAAACATATTGATATTAGATTTCACTTTTTTAGAGATCATGTTGAAAAAAGAAATGTACTACTTTATCATGTGGATACTGAACATCAATTGGCAGATATTTTCACAAAACCTTTGGATTCTTCTCGTTTTGCTTATCTTAGGAGAGAACTTGGAGTTATTTATCTAATGGGGTTGTTTTGAGGGAGAGTGGGGTTGTTTTGAGGGAGAGTTTTAATTCTTTGTAACATATTTTATTATTGGTATGTTTTTATTTGAAATTTTAAAAAATAAAAAATTATTGATAAAATAATGAGCACTACATATAATTCACATGTATTATTTGCAACCATGTTCATGTCATAAGGTACGAGTGCCTTCATGTTTTTATATGTGTGATGTTGGTTTTTGCGTGACTAGCTAAATGGAATGACAACTTGAATTAAATCTTGACATGATTGAACTTTCTTATATATTTTGATCTTGTTTTAAATGTGCTAATATGCTATGAGAAATATGAGAAAGATCAAAATTATATGCTATAAAAATGTGAGAAAGATCAAGAAAATATGCATTGTCACACTTCTTCTTAACGAGATTGCTTACTATTGCACTTTGGTATGAACTTGAAAGAAGTTGTGTATGACCGAAACTTGGTTTTTAAGCTTAAAATTGTCAAAAGACATAGGCTTGAACGGGTTGAAAAGTAAGGCTGATGGTGCATATAATTCCTTGCAGTTTACATCATGATTGAAATAAATCAAGTTCTCGTTTTTTTTTAAAAAAGGGCACCAATGAAGTGCATTCATCTTAATGCTTGCAAGTTTTGAAATAGTTGAGATAGGAATATCATGTCTTACAATAAATTATTAATTGCATTTGATTTTTAGTTATGCTAGATTTACATTGCATGTATATGGATGTGAGAGTGCAAATTATTTTTAGCATGGCATATGTGAGCTTGTTTACATTGATGATTTGTGGTGTTCATAATAAAAATTGGTACAAAGTTAAAAAATTTTCTCTTTTGTGTTCTTGATGAACTCATTGTCAAAAAGGGAGAGAGTTTTATATACAGTTTTTGATGATCTTTTCACGATCTTTTTATTTTGTTTTTCGTTTTTCTTTTAAAATGACTTTTGCGATGGTAAATGCCAATGTTCAGTGTTTATATATATTGTTGCTCATGTTTTCATCAAGGGGAAGATTGTAAAATCATGTACTGAAAAATTGGCTTATCTTGTGATTTATGAACTTGACATTGAAAAGTGTGATGAGCGTGTGTACGATTGACGTGGGTCAGGTTACGAATATCTGTGCCCGAAAACGGTGTGTTTGGTCTATTTGTGTGTAAGTACTTGGGTCAACCTTGGTCAGCGGCGGGATCGGGACTAAACTCAGAGAGGAGTTTAGGTCCAGAACGGTCAAGGATACCGGATGATAAGGTGAAACACAAGGTGACACACGGTGGGCGAAAACCGTGTGGGAAGATCTTTGAAATGGACTTCACAAGGTTACGTGCAAGCGCTAGAAATTCATGGAAAAATTGTGAAGAAATTGAATAGAAAGTCGCGATGAAGAAAATAATTAAAAAAGAAAAAGAAGGTGTGCTACAGTACATGGAGTACTGTAGTGGAGAGCGCTGTAGTGGCTACAGTGCATGGTCAAGGCGCTCACGTGGGCCAGCCGGAGGTTGACAGGCAAATGGGCCTGGCCTGTGACACTATACTGAGCTGGGCGTTGGAGAATTTTTTTTATTTTTATATTTATTTAATAAAATATTTACAAAACTATATTTTCATTTCAAGAATTTAAAAAATATACTCCCACTGCCCTCTAGGAGGGCGATTTTTCTGAAATCGCCCTTCCAAAGGGCGATTTGATGACGTGGCTGACGGCCGTCAGCCATTTTGCAAACGGGCACCCGGCCACCCAAAAAACGCTCTTTGAGAGGGCGGCAAGGACGGGCGTGGGCGCGGGCCAGGGCACGGGAGCGCGGGGGACCCTTGCCGCCCTCTCAGAGAGCGGTTTTTGGGAGGCCGGGGGGCCGCCTGCAAAATGGCTAACGGCCGTCGGCCGTCCAGCCACATCATCAAATCGCTCTCTGGAAGGGCGATTTCAAAAAAATCGCCCTCCCAGAGGGCGGTGGGAGTATATTTTTGTAAATTTTTAAAATGAAAATATAATTTTGTAAATATTTCATTAAATAAATATAAAAATAAAAAAATTTTGGGCGTTGGATACGGAGGTCCAGGCAGGAATACTAGCTTGTAGAGAGACCAGCTGGTTTTTAATCCCAGGAAATGGCTGAGACGCGGAGGCCCTAACTACGGTTGGCTAGTAGGCCGGAGTAGCAGTCCTGGCCTGAGGCCCACGAAGATGTTATAAATAGTGACTTCCTGTTAATTTTTGGAGTGATTTTTTTAGGGTTTCTATAGAGCAAATTTGTTTTAGATTAGAGTTCTAATCTAGAGTTTTTGTGATTTCGTGGAGAAATTTTTGGATGTTTGGAGAAACATCTTGTAAGCACAATCTTGATAATAAAGGTAAAGTTTATGGAAGATTAGTGCGGTAATTAATTCCTCTTTCTCGTTCATCTTTATGCATGCCTAGCAATGGATTTTAAATTGATTTGTTTTCTCTAAGATTTGAGTTGTTTTCTTTGATCTAAAATCTAGCTAGGGTGTTTTTCTAGTGTTCTGAAAAGTTTGGTTGGTTAATTATTTTCGGATTTCGTTTAATAAATTAATTAGGGTTTAATTAATTTCCGTCAATCTTCTATTAAGTAATTTTGTTTCGTTAATATCTCAAGATCCAGAAGTCCGATTGATGTGATTCCAGTTGGGTTTGTTTGTAAATTTTGTCTAGTTTATTCTGTCAAAATTTCAGGTTGATCGGAGTTATGGATCTATAGCTACAATCTGTTTAGTGATGAAACGGTGTTCTGTCCAGATTCTAAAAACGCGGATTTTCAGGTTTTATGATTAGGGGAAGTGTTAAATTTTATTTTTGACTTACGCAATTATTCACCCTCCTCTGATTGTCTATCTTAGTGTGAGTCGATCCTATAAAACCACTCAGAGATTATTGCACTATACGAAACCGCACGAGAGTGTACATGGCTTAGGAGGATGACTCACCATATTGAGCGATCATGTGGTTTGAGTATTCTCGATACCCCTACCATTATCTATGAGGATAATGCAGCATGTGCCGCACAGATGCAGTTAAGCTATATAAAGAATAATATGATAAAGCATATTGCTCCAAAATTTTTTTATCCTCATGAGCTTTAGAAGCAAGGGGAAGTAAAGATCCTGCAGTTTAAATCATGTGACAACTTAGCAGATTTGTTCACTAAGTCTCTCTTTGCAGGGTTCAGGGGGAGTGGAACCTCTGAACACAGCCTAGTCAGTGGATCGATGAGTCCACAACGTTGTACTCTTTTTCCCTTAGTTGAGTGGAGCTTGTGATCCTCATAAAAGTTTTTAACGAGGCAACAATGTATGACACATGACGGCAACTATGTACTTTTTCTTCTAGTCTTTTTTCTCACTAGGTTTTGGTAAGTATATTGACGAGGCATGAATTGGTACCTACATACCGTGCGTGCGAAGGATTCTCCGTTGTAACGGAGAGATGGACCGCGCCGTTACGATTTCCTATACACACGTGTCCTCTCAACAGCCGCTGGGTGTGGGCCTCACTGTGTTGGGCCCGTGTCATGGGCCTGGGCCCACCTTTATCCACACTTGCCCATCGTGGAGTCGTCGTGGTCAGCTGGTCGAGCTGAGCTACCCCCGGGAAATTACTGTGCGTACATCATCTGATGTTGGTGAAACATGGTTTTTTAGAGAGATGATCAGAGATTAGTGTGTGTGTGAGAGAGAGAGAGTAACATGGTATTACGGCAATCATTGAAAAGAACATGCATGCTTGCAATGCTTGGATGTTAGGTTGTTGTGTTGTGTATGTGTGTTTTATCTTATTTCAGTCGTTGTGTAAATGATATTTTCTCTCTAGCTATACATATTAATAAAACTTTTAAAATTTCAACCATCAACTTTATATTAAAATACTCTTATTTATGAAATCTAATAAATTAATACTTCTCGAGGCAAATCTACTTATACCTTTCTTTTGTTTTTAAATTAAACATTTGAAAAATTATTGATGATCCAAATTTTGAAATCTTGATCAAATCTTATTCTAAATAATCAAGTATTTATGATTAGAGAGAGTAACTTATCAAATATTCCCTCCGCCCACAAATATATGCATTTTTGGTCTTTGATGTGGTCTTTAATGTGCTTCTTTGACCAATACTGTCTATACAAATAAATTATTTTAAATAAAAAATAGTTGCATATTATAATAATTTATTTAATGATAAATCTAATAACACAATTTTTACATCATCAATCTTTATTTTTTTTGCTATTAACGGTCAATTTTTTTAAAAAAATTTACATGTTCTAAAAATACTTATATTTATGGACAGAAGGAGTATTAAGCTTTTTTTTTTCTTGATCGGCACATCTTGCACCTGATGTTATTGTTCCATATTTTCGAGAAGTGACAGTATTATCATTTGTAACATATAATAAAAAAATTATTTTTTCTAATTTCTACTATTATAAAAGCGGAGTCGTGCTTCTCCCTCAACCATCGTACTTACTCACGTAAAAAACCACCACATACCCAAAAAAAAACCTAAACCGCTCTCCTTTAAAAACCACTCTACCCAAAAAAACCGGTCTTCCCACAAATAAACCCTTCTTATGGAAATGGCACTAGTAAAAAAAATAGAAACAACTGCACCCAATATTGTAATAGTCCACCATAATGCCGAGCAAAGTTGGTGCCCACCAAATTCTCATTTGCTAGCATATGCGCGCTCTTAGGTCCTTTCAAATCTCATCCATTCGTATCCGAAAGCTTGTGTAGTCTCATGCACAAGCACAGCTCATATACACCCGAGAGGAAAATTAGATAATGCATGGGAATTGGAACTTGGAACAGATTTTGCTATCTGTCCGGCTGTCCCCATCTTATGCTTATTACAATTTACAAGATGAAGCTTGCACGAGATTCTCAGCCCAGCTTTACCACAAGCTCCAGAAAATGACTTGTGTTCACATTTAATAGGTCCTATCATGATGGCAAAAGTTATTAACACGAAAGATTTTAGAGTAATCAAGTTCAGCCAGAAGCAAGGCTTTCCCTTTTACCACCGGATGGTTCAGAGTATCCAAGCAAAATAAAATAGCTACCATTACAATTTACAGACTGATGCAGCCAAGCATGTGTAAGTTTAGCACAGAAGAGACACCGGTGCACAGTTCATATGCATCAGGGGCAAGCCAGTGCATAAGCTCTCCCCTGATTCCTATCCCGGCTAGCCGCCGGAGCAAAATTATGACTCGACTGTCTTGAGACTAAAGTCGCTTCACCACATATATCAGCAGCCCTTTACTGTTGTCTTGCAGAAGGAAAAGGCTTCAGTTGTTTATTCATGTACAGAATGATGTTGACACCGCCTTGGAGACACGTCAATCGATCACCTTGCCACCAGCCCATGCTGTCGTAAAGCTGTCCTGCGAAAATTCCTGCAAGCGAAGCCACAAGTTTAGCAAAATACAGGATGGAATGAAAACTGCGAATGATGATTCAAGACATCAGAATCTTACAATTTGGCTCAGACGAAACTCAGATAAATTTTCAAGCTCAAGATTTGCGCTGTCTGAGGGATCCAACTTCTGGCATTCTTCCAGATCCTTCTTCAAGTCCTCTACTGGCAACTGGGCATAAACAGCAAGATGGGGCTTGATCTTATCGCTATCGGGTTCATCTCCACCACCGCATGAGGTCTGACTCTGACTCTGAAGGAACTCATCGCAAATCGCAAGGTTCTCTGCCAGTTGCTGAGAGTCTAATAGAAACTGGGATTCACCTTCCCACCATTTTGGATCTTGTGATGAGGGGTTATCTCCATCCTCAGGTTTCTCAGTAGACATAAGCACAGCATTATCTTTGTTGTTTATTTCACTAGTCTCCTTTCCCTGTACATTTGCCAACGAAAGGAGGCAACATTTATCCAATTCCCTTTAAAGTCATTACAAATAAGTTATATTAACATTTTATTTGCTATGTTGAATCACCTAGAAACATGTGTTGCACATAGGGGAAAAGGTGGAAGAGATAAAGAATACATATCAATTACCTGGTCACTACTAGGTTCAGATTTCTCAAGAACTTCTAGGTTAGTACAAACATGTTCTTCCAGGGGCAATGGAAGAAAATCTGGATGATCTTCAGCAACTATAGATTCCGAAGCATCTGTCGAGGTTAACTCCTGTGGATTCTTCTCCCCAGGTTTAAACTGTTGCTGAAAAAATAATTTAGAGACGACATACTGTCCTTCTATCTCATCTTCCCCAGTGCCTAGGTGATACTGATGCATCACCCAATTAGTCTTTTCAGGTTTCCCACCTTTCACAGTGCTCATATACAGCACCATTATTTTCTTACAGCCAAGGTGTTTTCCATCAACTACTACTGGCTTTGTTTTACCAGTCTTGTGCCAGCGGACGTCAGCAAGATCACCAGTGTTTATCTTCCGACGCTTTCTTATCCCAGTGTTATAGGCCTTAAATGTTCTATGGAAAAAGTGTGATACGCTTCCATCTTGCTTGACACCTGAAAAAAGATAAATTCAGTTGAAGAAGACCACAGGCAATACAGCAGGGGTAGGACAACGACAATTGCAAAATGTCTGAGTTAAAAAAAATTAGATTCCTGTGTCAAAAGAGAAAGTGGAATGTGAATGTCATATTGGAACCATTTAGTAAATGCAAACCAGTCATTGAGAATTACTGAGCTGTAAGAGTTGCTGAGTGGAACAGGAATCTCATTTTGCATTAAGCCAATAAAGAAGTAACATAAGTAGCCTTAGGCTTCGTTCGGGGCTGCGGGTTTGGGTGAAATTTTCAGCACACGCAAAACGAGACAAGCCATTAGCGTATGATTAATTAAGTTTTAATTATTACAAACTTGAAAAATGGATTTATTTGATTTTTTAAAGCAACTTTTAGATAGAAAATTTTGCAAAAAACGCACTGTTTAGCAGTTCGGGAAGCGTGCTCATGGGAAACGAGGGAGTTTCACCCCCAACATTCACCTTTGAACGGTACCTTATTACCACACAGGCACTACTGTTAAACTTAGTACAAATGTTGCCCATATGGTTTGACTAAGAAAATAAATACCAAAAGACAAGTGACCGAAGGCAAGCATTTGACACAAGCTGTAAAATGTGAATTTTACTCTTATTTGGAAAAATAAAATTAGCCGTTTCTAGCTCACCTGTCATATCCAGAAAGAGAAACAAAACATATATCCTTTCACTAAAGAGGTACCTGGAAGTTTCTGTGGATGAGTGTAGCAGATGCCATCATCTTCCTCGACTGTTGGAATAAATTCATCAATGAATGGATGAGGTTTTGCACCTACTTTGCCATGTTTTGCAAGCAAATGCCAAAGCAATTCCTGGTCAGTTGGATCAAACTTTACACCTCTTGGCAAACCAGGCCACTGGTGAACAACCTGCAGTGAAAACATTAATCCATTAGAGGACTGCACTCAATAGCACACATTGTTTATTGATATTGAGTGGTGTCTATGAAAGTATCCACAAACAAATCTCCTATCTTAGACAAGAAAGTCAGAGAACTTCAGAACAATATATTCAAATTACAGTAGGCCTGGAACAAAAGAATCACTGTCAAAGTGATAAAGTAGCAAGTTGTAATAACAGACTCCCTTCCATTTATTAATATAGGCAACTCTATGAAAACAAAGCTGCATAACAATAATATTACTCAGTTAAGTGTTAATGTGTAGTTTTGATTACTTATCATGATTAAAAAGGTACAAATCAGCCATAGCAGAACTACATATGTAAGAAGAGCACTACGGTTAGTTCTTATACGTGATAAAAGAAATGCACATCTCTTACATCGCTGTTATCAATGATGTGGTTGCACCTTGGACAAGCCTTAGTCGGGTTGCTAACCCAATCGTGTATACTTGGGTCCACTGATACAGATGCATTTTTTATTTTTGTAGCAATTCTTTGGCTGTCAATTATCCAGGACGTCCTGCAAATATTGATGGTAGAGTTAAGACAGATGAACAAAGCAGACTTGTTTAAGAACACTAATTGCAGGAACTTCAAGCCCATATATATCGGTACAGTTAACCAGCAAGACACATGCAGGTAAAGGCACAGATAGTGCCATTAAAACAATCCCAAGGAATGATCCAATTAATCCTGCAGAAGCAAGTACACCACAATTGAATCCACACCATCTACACAGTTTCTTGGAATTGTATATCTACACGAATACCGAATTACCGATCATGCTGGCTTACAAAATTCAAGAGACATTAATCTGGACCATGGATTACAGCATATGTGCAAAACTAGCTCTTCTGACCCAGCAATACATGAAATGCTGATCATAATAATACAGAAACTAAGAACAATAATCTTTTTCACCATATTGTGAAGGGTGCTAACGTATGAATTGAAGGCAGTGTTCAAATTCCAAATCAAAGGTAGTAACAGCCAAGAGTCTTTCCAACAAAGATTGACATAAGAGTACCATACCACCAGAAATGGCAAAAAGGAAAAAAAAAACTCCTTTCAACTAGAACCAAGTACAAAAAATCATACTTCTGTTACACAATCTCAAACTAAACCGCAACAGCAGAAACTACAAACTAGTGACGAGATTCAATCATTGCCCCTGCAGCATCCAAAAAGATCCCGCCTTTCATCTGAGACCGAAAGCAAGAAAACAGTGTTCCACAAATGCACGACGTGATCCTACAAGCAGGCCTCATATAAAGAAGAAAAGGCCATCTATCTCTATCCACAACTATATGAATATGAGGAAAGAAATCGAGCACATCTTGCAGAGATGTGTGCATACCCGGTGGCCCAAATACAAGCAACCATAGTAGAATTGGTACATTTCAACTCAAAGGGAGTTGTAACACACTAGTGTTTTATCCAAAAAAAAAAATGACATAATGGACACATCAGAACTAGCACAACACCGTTGTAGAAAGAAGCAGCTAAACGGTGCAACACTTTCACACCTAGCAGAAGTGGGTGCTCTTAATTGCAAGAGAACAGAATGCATACGTACTGCAAGTGCAAGACTGTAACCCCAGAAATGGCAAAAACAAAACAATCTCCTTTTTACTAAAATCAATGCAGAAACGCCATCATCCGGCTACACAATCTCAGACTAAGCTACAAGACTACAAACTAGTGACGAAATTCAATCATCGCCCCCGCAAAGCAAAAAAAAAAAAAAAAAAAGGAAGATCCCAGTTTAATCTCACACCGAAAGCATCAGCATATCGTTCCACAAATGTATGACGCGATCCTAACACTGGGCCTCATAACCAAGAGAAGGCATCTATCTCTATCCAAAATCAATAGAGAAAATCTCAGGATCCTGAGATAATCCCCCTGTCTTAACTGTAGCGCAGCAACTGTCCCCAATCCAAATCGTGCATTAACCAAATTAAAACGTGGGATCACAATCCCCTGAAACCCCAACTCCAAAAGGACGCCTCCTTTACATCCCGCCCAAACCCAACCCTCAAAAAGGTTCCCTCCTTTCCCGACCAAACCAAATCGCATTCCCCCCGACGAACCGAACCATCGCAAAGGAACATCGCGGACAAGCCCTACATGATCCAAACAAGGAGAGAGGCGGACGCACCCGGTCATGGCGGCGCCCGCGCCTCCCGCCGGCAGTCGGAGACCTCCCTGCCTACTAGGGATCCGGCTAGGGCGAGCACGCGGCGGCGCGGCGCACCTGAAGCGGATGGAAGTGGAGACGAGCAGTGGTTGGTCTCCCTAATTATTCTTTTTGAACCGGAGTTGACCGGCGACGGCGGGGAGGCAGAGACACAGCCAGCACATAAACCAGGTGCACGGGGCGGGTTACTGGCATTTGGGTGGACATGGTCCATGCTTAGATAAATTGTATCCGTCCGATTGAATATTGGACGTTCGAGATTGTATGTAGTGCGTGAGGGGTGGCCACGTAAGACTTGGAATCCGTGTGGGCCCCTTTGACTGTCACTGTTAGGGTTGACTTGGTCTTCAGTCCATGGGATTCGTAGATGAGGAGCGGGCTGTTGATGGACTGGGCGTAGGAAGGAGATGGGCAATGTAGATTTTTTTTTATTTTTATATTTATTTAATAAAATTTTTACAAAAGTATATTTTCGTTTCAAAAATTTACAAAAATGACGTGTCTGATGGCCGTCGCCGTCAACACTTTTGCAGGCGGCCTCTTGGCTGCCCAAAAACCGTCCTCTGGGAGGGCGACAAGGGGGCCGCCTGCAAAAAGCCGGCCGGGGCGAATTTTGGGCAGCTAGAGAGCCGCCTATAAAATGGCTGGTTCGTGGGTCGGCTATTTTACAAGCGGCCCCCTTGCCGTCCTCTGGGAGGGCGATTTTTGGACAACTAGGGAGCCGTCTGCAAAATGGGGACGGTACAGAACCGCCTAGCAGTTCTAGGAGGATGGCGGTCGAACCGCAGGCCTCAACCCGGTTGGACCGGCCGGGTACAGAACCGTTTGAAAGTTGCGCTTATTTCTCTCTAACGCGCGCTATCTACCTTAAAACAGTTATAACTTTCACATACGGTCTCGGAATCGAGCAAATAAGGACTCTACGGACATCTACAGAAAATTTTACATCCATTTCTCTCCAACTTTGTTGGGTTTGTCCAAAAAAATTTTGTGAAATTCGGCTGGGAAGATTGAGTTTTTGAGGTCCGAAGTTTCAGTACGGTTTTTAAAGCACGCTCACAATTTTCTACATGCCACATCTTACATCAGTTTGAGTTGCACCTTCACGAGGTTTTGCTATTCTCGAGTTCCTAGTTGAGAAAAAAATATCAAAAAAAAGAAAAAAAATAAAGTGGACATTTTGTAGGTAGTCCCCCTGGCCGCCCAAAAACCACCCACGGGGCCGACGTTTTGCAGGCGGCCCCCTTGCCGTCCTCTTAAAGGGCGGTTTTTGGGTGGCCAGGGGGCCGCCTAAAAAAGTGCTGAGCCGACAGCCGTCTGTCACGTCATTAAATCGCCCTCTGGGAGGGCGATTTTTAAAAAACGCCCTCCCAGAGAGCATTGAAAGTATATTTTTGTAAATTTTTAAAATGAAGATATACTTTTGTAAATATTTTATTAAAAAAATATAAAAATAAAAAAATTCGGGCAATGTATATTGTACATGGTCCACACGCCCACACGGGCCTATCTTGTTGACTGGGCTAGTTTTTCTTTTTGGAGAAAGTTAATTGGGCCATAATTTTGTGGAGAAAGTTAATTGCGCCAGTATTTTTTGAGAAAGTTAATTGGCCAGTATTTCTTTTTGAGAAAATTAATTGGGCTAGTAACTTTTTTGGAGAAAGTTAATTGGGGCAGTCTGTCTTGGACCTGCTGGTCCAGTTGGTCACTAGAGCCCGACAACATCCAGAGCAAAACTGTACCCTGTTCTACAAGAATTTCTTTTCTATCCTATAATGCACTAGGTATTTTTTACTCATGACTTAGACCATCACTATATGACATATTCGATGTCCCAAAACTATCTGTCATAGATCTAACGACCGAGATCACTCCCACTCCACTCTCTCCCCCGTACCCCCTCCCTTCTCCTCGTGCTGCGCTCCCCCACCTTGTCCCACCAACACCACCATATCACTTTATCCACCCTACAACAGCGTAAACCCTAACCCTCCTTGAAACACCGCGGCCATCACATGAGCATGATCGGCCACCACCCCTTCGCGCGACCCCTTCGGCTCCTCTGCCTCAACCGCCTTGCCGTTGGTCACGATTATCAGCCACTGCTCCTGCAATCTCGATCTCCATCGTGACCTCCCCTGATCAGACCCCGACAGCCCCCTTTGCCCCTCCGCCACCTCCTTTCCCGCACCTTGATGCTTAGCTCACCGCGTGAACTGATCGGCCCCAACCACCATGCGAATTAAAGGACAATGACAACAATGGTGGCCTCTTCATCTCTTCAAGGTGCGGCCGCCCCAGTCACCATGCCTCGTATGGGCTGATCCTCCTCCACTGGCCACAGACCCGTTTTGGTAAGTTAATTTTCTTGCTTGCGAGCTAGAGGTTCTGAAATTTTGACAAATTAACTATTTTAGAAAACTTATTTCAAGAATAGACCATGACAAAGACTATTTGCAGAAATAGACCGTTTGATGCCGTTGAGCTCTTGTCCCAGGTAATATGAGATTGCCAGGTTATTTTGGAGGTTAGCGCCAATGGCTCTCTCTTCTACATAAATAGATGCGTAGCCCCTCATTGGCATAAAGGGAATGCTACTGAAGTGGTGGAGGCTTTGACCCTACAACCCAAAGGCCGAGGGATTGACTCCTAGCGTTGCATCTTTGTGTGATTTTTTTGGTTTTTTTCTTTCCTTTTAGCTACTGACTCTCTTATTATTATTTTTAAATAATGACATTTTTTGTTTGTAAATTATATAATATTTAGGTTACTATCTATAAATTAATATCCTTGATGAAAATTTGAAAAGAGCATATAATATACTTCTTTCATATGAAAAGAACATAAACAATTTCAAAAGAACATACAGTATACTTCTTTTCATATATTTTTTCAAATTCATAATAAAACAAATTTATAAAGAAAACATGTGATTCTTTAAAAAATAAACAAGATAGTAAGTAGCAAAGAGAAAAAAAATTAAAAAGATGCAAGTATGAATTCTTGAGGCATGAACCCCTAGGATGAGAACCACTTAAATTATATTTAGGTTAATATCTATAAATTGATGTCCTTTATGCTAATTTGAAAGGAGCTTATAATACTCTCCTTTCATATGAAAAGAACATAAAAATTTGAAAAGAACATATTTCAAAATAGAACAAATTTACAAACAAAACATGTTAGTTTTTTAAAAAATAATAGAAGAGTCAGTAATTAAGAGGAAAGAGAAAAAAAATAACAAGAAGAAGGATGCGGGGGGCAGGAATAGGGATTGCCAAACCGTGCGGTAACAGCGTGGTTACCGCCCAAAATGTCGAAGTACGGTATCGGTTACCGACGGTTTGGTTTAAATAAATTTCATCTGAATTCAATTTTTTAAAAAAATTAAAAAATCCAAAAAAAATTCTAGTATGTAGTACTTAAATTATGGATCACTGTAGTGAGAAAAGTTTATGAAAATAACAGAGTTTACTTTATATTTGAAGCTCCATTGAAATTAAAAAATAAGAGATAGGTTGGGATATAATTTCTACTTTATTTAAGTGTAAAAACGATAGCAAGTGTTATGCAAAAAAATTATGTAATATTACATTGTTTTTCTAGAGATATCCATAATTTTTCTACAATTTTTTAGAATTTTTACTACATTTTACAATTTTTTTCATATTTTTTTCTTTTTAGCTTCAACATACCGCAGTTATCGTGGCTTACCGTGCAGTTATCGCGTGATATCGTGTGGTAATCGTGACCTTTACCTCGGTTGTCAGCGAAACGGGACTGGGGGTCCCATATACCCCAGGGACGCGTGGATCTTCGGCCACGTCAGCTCCTCTGGGGCCCACATTCTGTACTGGTGACGGCCGGCTACGGCCATTTTCCCGCTAAGTACCTGGGCGCGAGCACTACCTTGGCCCGGGTGCGCACTCCCCGGGCGAGTCGCAACGACGGCTCGCAGCCACCTCCTCGGGCCCCACGTCCCGGGGACCTTCCCGGGCCCCCCGGTCCCGGGAGCCCCTCCCGGCCCCGGGAACATTACTGGGACTTTCCGTGCCCGGGCCTCGCCCCCCTGTCCCGGGACCCACAGCTCCAGCCCCGGGTTGCGTCCCCGGGGCACATTACTGGGACTTCCCGTGCCCGGGCCTCGCCCCTCGGTCCCGGGACCCACAGCTTCAGCCCCGGGTCGCGTCCCCGGGGCACATTACTGGGGCATTCCCGGGCCCGGGGCCCACAGCTTCGTTCCCGAGGAACTCGGCGCCTTGTGCGCGTGGAGGGCTCGACGAGCTCTCTGCCCCGGGCCCGAGCTTGACTCGAGCGGACTAACTGTTCCAACCACCCGCATTAATGGCGAGGCGACGGGGCGCGTCGCCCCTGTCGCCCGCTCTGCCACGCGTGGACTCTCATGACAGCCCCCCGTGGGCCGACTCTCTGTGCAGTCAGAGAACTTTTGACTGAGAGGGCTTCAGTTTTCCACACTGGCAGCGATGGCATGCGCTATCACACCTCCACGACCAAGCCGCCCGCACCAGCCGAGCAACGTGACGACAAGACGTCCCGAGCCGACTCCGGCGTGGCTCAGCAGGCAGCCACGTGCATGCGACAAGACATATCATACCTAGAAAAGCTTTCTCCTCACATGTGAGCTAGACGCTGTGGACTCCCCTTGGACTATGAAAGGAGGATCCATGCCAAGCAGAAAGAGGATCCCCGGTTCCGAAGGCTGGTTCCATCGGCTTCTGCATTGAGCTCAGCTTCTAGAGAGACTTAGTTCCCAAAACCAGGGCTAGCTCGAGAGCACCCCTCGAAGAACGTCTTGTAAGCGAAAACCACATTCAGCTCCCACATAGCAAACACACACAGGAGTAGGGTATCACGCCTCCGCGCGACCCGAACCTGTCTACTTCTCCTGCCTCCCTTGCGTGCTATCTTAGCCCGGGCCCCCGGGGCCCGAGCATATTTCGACCGGACGCCGTAGCCATCCTGTGAACAACTCCCCTGGCCGAACCTCAAAGGGGGGTCCCCAAACTCCCTGTGGTTGAAGTTCCCTCCTCCGACACCAGTAACTGTGGCCAAACCGCGAGATTTGAAAATTTTGAATTTAAATTTTTGAAGATAAGTTTCGTGTAGTTTTGAGTGGTTACCACGAAAACCGCGCGGTAACTGTCATACCGCCGGCCTGTGACAACCCACTTCTGAACAGTAAGGTAAACACTGGGCAGGATTCGAACCTGGACTTTGGGTTAAATGGCAAAACCACTTACCAAAACGCTAACATTTCTTTATTTTGTGCCAATGAAGGACTGCACAAGTTTACCTATGTTATTGAAACTGAGCAAAGTAATTAGTTTTTATACGATTCATTCTTAAAATATGTTTTCTAAATATGTCAATTCATCAAAATTTCGGCTAGAGGTCTCCTGTTACTTGGTTCTAGGCTAATTTTTTATGGAATTCTATGTGTTTCTTTGTACTTTGCAGCGGCGAGGAGCGTGCGCTTGGTGGCGGCAGGATCGGGCGTGGCACGTGCCGGCAGAAGGATGGATGCAGTTGAGTGCTCTGTTCTGCTCTCAACTAACTGATGATACCTCCCTTTCCTGGATGCGATACGTGCTGGCTTCTGCTCGTTGAACTCTCTCTTGTGTTTGTTTGTGTTTCTTCTCTGCTAGCTCACTGAACGGTTCTGTGTTGTGATTAATTATTTGCATGATAAGACAAGCAATTTCATTCCAATTTGCATGATCAACCGAACTAGATTATTGATTACTAGCAAAATACCTGTAAAATTGAGAAGTTCATTGCTTTCTGAAATATTTTTTAACTGCCTGCTATGTTTAACTTGGCTATATTTGATGTACACTGCAGATAAAATGGTCTCTTCATGTATGCTTCCAATACTTTTTAGGACAAGAATTACATTTAGTTGATATTATCATGCAAACTAGACATTTGACAAAAAAATATATGCATGCTACACTGTTATTGTTGTTCTTCAGGATAACAGTAACCTTCCTTTGAAAAAAAAATAAATCAAAACATGCATATGCTAGAGCACGGAATAATTAGGTCTGATCAGACTTTTCTGTCAATACTGAAGAACAGTACTTATGATGATTCCTAATTTTTTTTATAAACAGAATAACATTTTCTAGTGATTTGTACACGTACGTGGAGCTTTAATAAGAGAATGTTAAGTTGTTTCCATAGCCAGTGGACAATACATGATATCCTTTTGACTTGTACACATGTCTATGACTTATGTTTGTTTTCTTAGAAGGATTCGATAGATAATAATAGTATCAAATGACTCAGGGTGAACATCAATTGAATCAGTTTTCAACTAAAAAAAGTGTCGGTGTCCAGTGTTACATTACTACCATGTTTGTGCAGACATCTACTTACCACAATTTTATGTTTATTTTTTCATGTTCGCTTACTGCTGGCTCTCCACTTGATTGTATTTTTATATTTGAGGTTGTAATAAATATAAGAAAAGGCTAGGCTATAGCAGTACATAAATTTGGTATATCTTACGATGTAGGTAAGGCTATAGGAAAGCACCGGGAGCCACCAGCAAGGTAATTGCTTCTCTTATCCATTCATACAGTGTACATTTTTGTCACTCTAGGGTCAAAACAGAGTTGAAATGTAGTATTGGTGTTTTGCTTTCAGTGTTTTATGGTCATTTTTTCCAATGTGAAAAATTTATGTTGGAATAATTTTGTGAGCAACTATGTTTTTTTGAGCAATTATGTTGGGGTTAAAATAGATTTGTAGATGATTTAACACCTAAATGTCGCCTGTCAATTACTACCTCCAGTTTTTAATAAATGACGCTGTTGAATTTTATCGTAACATTTGACTATTTATTTTATTAAAAAAATTGATGTATATATAAAAAATGTAAGTTATGTTTAAAGTTCCTTTAATAATAAACTAGGTCATAACAAAATAAATCATGCTTACTTTTTTTTAATAAGATAAATGGTCAAACATTATGTCAAAAGTAAATAATATTATTTATTAGAAACTGAAGGGAGTATATCTTAAATGTTTTTGCTTGAGATTAGTCTGCAGGCTGCACTTTACTTTCTGTGGTAGGCTGAGTCCATATAATTTTTATAATAAGCACGAAAACTGATGCTCCCTGTGCACCTTGACTGGTATGTAAGTCCGGTCAATTGACCATTAATTTGGAATATGATAATGTAATTTATATGTAGACACACATATGTATTTGTTTGTTTAATTTCCCTAGAAGACATGGTTTTCTACCGGAAGCACATATATAATGGGCTTTGGAATATGACACTAATTTATATGTGGTTATATTTGCCAAATATAACCTTGGAAAAGACAACGGGAGCTAAAGTAGTGTTTGAATTGGCTTAATGATATGGCTTATAAGCCGCACGTAAAATAAGAAATATTATTAACACGTGATTAATTAAGTGTTAACAATTAAGAACTTAAAAAATAGATCTATTTGATTTTTTAGAGATACTTTTATATAGAATTTTTTTATAAAAAGCACACTATTTAGTAGTTCGAGAAGCATGCTCATAAAAAAAAGAAGAAGCCAAAGCTAGAAACTCTTTCAAACAACATGTAAATTATAACGAGCTGATTTGTGCTAATCAGGGCCTAACTTTTTCGTTGTGTTAACAAATCACATTTACCAATTGTTAATTTTATTTCCCCTCTTGCAACACAAGTGAAGCAATATATTCAATGTGAGATTCAAGGCAGGGCACATTGTGTTGTTAAGGAAGCCTGGAGCCTGTGATCTGCACATGTAGCTGTTGAGTTTATATTTCACTGTGTAAGTTCACTGTAAGTGGTTGAAGGAGTTCTCTAAATTTTATCTTCGCTTCATCATTCTACGTTATGGTTGAGCTTACAGATTTGGTAACAAACAAGATTCTATTTTTCTGAAGCATAAATTGTCTAATGAGAGAAAGCTCAGCCTCTTGGTATTATTGTTGAATTTGTGTCATAGCTCTTCTGTTACCATAAAAAAATGTTTTAATTTTTAATAATTTTAAATGAAGACGCAGCTTGAAATGTACAATATTCTTTAGTATGAAATGCAAAAATGTTGCCCTAGTGTTAGCCCGAGTATTGAAATATGGATGTGTGTTTGCTCATGAAATATTGATAAAGTAGTTAAAAAGGCATTGGTGGTGTACCTAGCAGTGTTTTTTCTGCCATCTATGCTGCCTCGGTAGTAGCATCTAGCGTGTTTGAAGCCTTGAATTTTTTTTTGAAATTCGATAGTATTTTTGTAAATTGAGCATTGCATTACAGCTATGCTGAAATGGATTCAACTATTTACATCTAAGCTGAAATCGATCTCTTAGAGCCATGTGCATAGGAGGTTGCCAAGATGCATGCCACCATTCTAGAAAGAAATTGCTAATTTCTGATCTGAGAAAAACTTGCAGTCTTGGCTTGATGTGTATGGTTCATAATTGGCCTTGGTCTACAGCTAGAAAATAGAACAATGATGCAGCACCTGCTGAGCTTGCACTGAAATTGTTTTTTGCTGATGCTTCCGTTGTTTCCTCCAGAGCAATGGTTTGAATGGAAATACCATATGATCTTGAATTGATTGATTTTAATGACAGTAGTTAGATAAAAGAGTATGGGCGTGTAAAATTTGGCCCCTTTGTTGACATCTAAATCATTTCTTTGGTAGTAGCTAGGCTGCAACATGATTTTGTGCAAATATCTGTGCTGTACTACCAGCTATAATTTTATAAACAGTGGTTGTGGTGCTTTACTCCTTACAAGTTTACATATATGGGCAATGCACACAACCTACAGGTGATACATGTCCATCTCTCTCTTTCTTAACATATAGTAGATGTAATTTTAGCAACACAACAATATGCATGGTGTATGTCTGAAGTGCTAAGTGATCATACTCATTTTTTTTAGGTTAGCTATCACGGTTTGTGCCTGAAGTGATGCTAACAACAAAACTGAAAAAATGAAGTTGTACAATGTAATAGTCCTAAAATTTGACAACTTTTAAAAACCAAATTATTCAGTTTTAATTTTCTAAAAATACAATCATCGAGTTCATCGTTTAATTAAAATATTCTTTTTGGTGTTTCTCTTCTCGTTCCCATTTATCGGAAAGTGCATATTTCTCTAAGAATTCCACGAATCCAATTTAAATTTCTCTCATTACAAAATTTTGCAATAATTTAAGTCCACTCATTTTATTCTTCCACTTTTCTTTATTTTTCCCTATTTTTTCTTTTTTCTCTATTTTTCCTTCTTCTTTCTTTTCCTTCTCTCTTTCTTTCGTTTTCTTTTCTCTACTTTCATCGAATTTTTACTGTTACTAATTTAATTTTTTTTTAAATTTACAAAACTAATTTTCGATTTGGGAAATTTGCAAAACTAGCCTCTTGCCGCCCTGGGCCACGGCGGTATTTAAAAACCGCCGTGGCCCAGGGCGGCGAATGGCATCCCGTCACCCGGGGCTAACGGCCCCGGCGGCCGTTAGCCACGGGGAGGCCACGTGGATTCGCCGCCCTGGGGGACGGCGGCGAATGCCCCCAGGGGGCCGAATGCAAAATTGCATTCGCCGCCCTGGAGGACGGCGGCGAATGCAATTTTGCATTCGGCCCCCTGGGTGCATTCGCCGCCGTCCCCCAGGGCGGCGAATGCATAGGACCGTCCGCACAGCGATCGGACGGTCCGAATCCACGGCAAATTATTGTAACGCGCGCTAACTACCTTAAAACAGTCATAACTTTCGCATACGGTCTCGGAATCGAGCAAATAAGTACTCTACGGACATCTACAGAAAATTTTACATCCGCTTCCCCCCGACTTTGTCGGGTTTGTCCAAATAAATTTTGCGAAATTCGGCCGAGAAGATTGAGTTTTTGAGGTCCGAAGTTTCAGCACGGTTTTTAAAGCACACTCGTAATTTTCTACAGGCCACATCTTACATCGGTTTAAGCTGCACCTTCATGAGATTTTGCTATTCTCGTGTTGCTAGTTGAGAAAAAAATATCAAAAAAAAAAGAAAAAAAAATTTTGCAGAGCGGCCCCTAGATTCGGACCGTCCGATCGCTGTGCGGACGGTCCTATGCATTCGCCGCCCTGGGGGACGGCGGCGAATGCAATTTTGCATTTGGCCCCCTGGGGGCATTCGCCGCCGTCCCCCAGGGCGGCGAATCCACGTGGCCTCCCCGTGGCTAACGGCCGCCGGGGTCGTTAGCCCCGGGTGACGGGATGCCATTCGCCGCCCTGGGCCACGGCGGTTTTTAAAAACCGCCGTGGCCCAGGGCGGCAAGAGGTTAGTTTTGCAAATTTCCCAAATCGAAAATTAGTTTTGTAAATTTAAAAAAAAATTAAATTAGTAACAGTAAAAATTCTACTTTCATCTCTATTCCAGGCCCACTGAGCCAGCAAGCCGAGCCAGCCCAAGGAAAGCTAGGCCGCCAAGCCGCCAGCCCTCTTCCCTCAAGCCAGGCCGAGACAGCCTAAGACGAGCCACCGGCCTCTTCAGCCCTCCTCATTCCCCTCAGCCCGGCTGCAATCTTCCAGCCTAGCCCAACTCCAGGACGAGCCAGCCCAGTTGCAATCTCGGCCAACTTGGCCCAGCCGGCTGCGCCGCGTACGCGTACGCGCTCGCGCCGCACCTCCTCGCGCAACGCCCGAGCCCGCCCTGCGCCGCCTCACGCTTCACGTCCGCCTGAGCCGCCCCACGTCGCATGCGAGCTTGCCAAATTTTGGTATAGAGCCAGAACTCTTTTTTCTTATGTTTTTTAAATTTTAGTATAAAGAGTTAGATAGCCATTTTTTGAAGTTGCTTTTAGCCTGGGCCTCCTCGTGACCACTCACGCAAGTCACGCCCATATGCGCTATGTATGAGCCTACGAAAGAACAGTTACCACAATAACGCCTTGACGCCACATGCTACTTGGGCACTATCTCCTCAACCAGTGTATGATAAGAGGTCTAACTGAAGGAAAATGAGCGCATCAATCTCCTCCACCTTCTCCCTAAATCCGATTCAATTGTCGCCACCGACAAAGAATTCTAAAAAACTCTAATTTGACCACCATCGTAAATCCCCAAAATCCGTCGTCTACGTTGCGAATCCTCTCTAAGGTAGTGGTTAGAATGCAAAACCACTGGATCAAAACAATAGGCACACGAACAAGACAAAAATCTAGACGGAAGTAGTGGATAACTTCATCGTAGGTTCCCTACCAAAACCCAAGAGTCTTTTCATATAAAAACCATACAGAGCCAATTAAACTAGCATGTAAAAAGGCTAGATAAAACTGAAAACACTAATGCATGACTCTTAAGCTTCTTATTTAACCAAACAAATATTTAGACCATTATACTTCCTTGGGTTATTTACCTCCATGGCATCCCACAAAGTATTATATCTGATCAAGATACTAAGTTTATGTCTCATTTTTTTATGATCGTTGGATTATTCACTGGCGCTAACCCACCACCGTCCCCTGTTTAAGCTGCCGCTGTGGCCACATGTCGCGCCACCACTTCTGGCCATCTCTGCTCAATTTGAGCGCATCAGTAGTTTCACCATATTTTAATTCGCTCTTTTTTAATTGTAATAGAAAACTTTTTATATTTTTAGAACGGAGGAAGTGCGTTTCATCCTTTTAGGGACCCAAACTAACACAAAATCGTGGTAATCATATGCGCCTGATCTGCATTGTCGAAACACCATCAGCGTCTGCAAAGTTCACCAAAATGGGGAATCCACACACGACGCTCCACAGCACATTCGTCCGTACAAGCATGCAGCGTTGCAACTCAACTCAGGCGTTCGAGACACAGTGGGTTTGTCGCGGAGCGCTCTCGCTGGCGCGGATGGACAAAAGGTTACAAGGGTACTGCCACCGGCCATACTACTCGTCGGTGACCGCGTGCTCGCAACCGCTGATGAGACGTGCCGACGGATGTGGGACCTGACTTTCCAACCCGCCGGCACATCGGATATTTGGTTTGAAACCAAATTTTGCTTGACTAGGTTTTTTAGGCTAAATAGTATATTCTACGTATTTGGATTGGTACCAAAAGCTAAATCAATAAAAATAGAATTATTCTATCCTAATAAAAAAATTGCTAATGCCAAAACTTGTTCAAGCTTTAGCACTAGCAATATTTAGGGCACCAAAGCAAATGAGACTACCTATACAATATTTGAAAATTTTTTAAGTGAGAAACTTTAAACTGTAACTATAGTATAATTATAATTATAACTATATTATAACTATAGTGTAATTACATTAAAACTATACTCTAATTATAATATAATTTATATGTAACGCGTATCATAATCAAAACCGGTGAGTGGTGTGGATGGCTAGAGGCGTGTGTGCTCTTGCTTGACGTTGCCGGTTCAATTTCTGCCCTGTGTGCATCAAATTGTTCTCCCTTTGCAGCACGAATTTCAAAGCGCATCTAATAGTCTAAAAATCATACTCTATTCGTTCCAAAATATAAGGATCGCTAATACTCAAATCTGTTTCACGATATAAGAATTTCTAGCACTATTTACAATACTACTTATCCTAAAATTTTTATATTTTGGAATTTTGGAACAGAGGGAGTAAGTTTTTTCTCCCATTTTCTGTGGACAGAAAACATAGCAAAACGGAAGCAAATAGGCCTGTCTTTTATTTTACTCTCTCCGCGCAGGCGCCCGCCTAGCCGCTCCCCATGTTTAAGGGTGAAATGGATCGGAAACGGTTAGAAACTAGCTATACCATATTTGTTTTCATATTTTTTTCGGAATCGGATTCGGAATCGAAAAACTCGGATACAAAAACGGAATCGAATATTACCGGATACAGATACGGAGCGAATACGAATCGGAACGAATACGGTAACAAATATTTATTCGAATATAAAAACCCCTCAAACTGAACTTTACAAACCAACGAAGAGAGATGTCGAAGGATAAAACCCCGACGGCGGGAAGTCGAGAGACCCCCTTTGAGGTTCGGCCAGGGGAGCTGTTCCCAGGAAGAATGCGGCGTCTAGGAGACGATCAGCGGAGAGGAAGACACGCAAAGAGACAGGAGGAAGTAGACAGGTTCGGGCCGCTCGGAGGCGTAACACCCTACTCCTGTGTGTTTCTCTATGTGAGAGAGATGGATGTGATTTGCTCTTACAAGGTCTTGCTGAGGGGTGCTCGGGCCCTTGCCCTAACTTGGGGCTCCGAGAGAGAGCTTCGTTGTCTAAGCCAGGAGCAAGAGCTGCCTGAGTGGTCTAAAGCCGGAGCTGAACCTACTGAGCCTGGGCATGGATCCTCCTTTTATCGATAAGGGGAGTCCACAGTGCCAGTACATGCAGAGAGAGGAAGCGCTGTCTTGTCGCACGTCTCCGCCTGCTGAGCCCACGCTGGAGTAGGTTCGGCATGTCAGGTCGTCTGGTCGTCTGCTGCTTGGACTTCGGCGCACGCCCTCACCACCGAAGTCAAAAGGCTTCTGACAGCACAGTCGGGTGTCCACGGGGGGCCATCACGAGGCGCCCACGCGTGGCAGAGCAGGCGACAGGGGTGACAGGCCCTGTCGCCTCGTCATTAATGTAGGTAGTTGGGGAGCTGGTCCGCTCAAGTCAGGTTCGACCCGGGGCCCGGGAAAGGAGCGTCCCGGGATCGGGGACGAGAACCCGGGGCCCAGGACCGGGTGACGAGACCTAGGGCCGGGAATAGAACGTCCCGGGACCGGGAAGTCCCCATAACGTTCCCAGGGGCACGCCCCGGGAAGGAAGACATGGGTCCCGGTCCCGGGAGCGGGATCTAGGGCCCGGGAGTGGAGCTTGTGGGCCCGGGACTGGGCACATAGGAGTGCTCCTTCGCGAGAATGCCCCCGGGTCCCGGGATCCGAGGTGGCTGTGGATGCCCGTCGCGAGGCGCCCGGGGAATGCGCACCCGGGCCCAGCCAGTGCTCGGGCCCCCGGGTACTTGGCGGGAGAGCGGCCGTAGCCGGCCTTCTTTTGCGTAGAATGTGGACTCCGGAGTATTTGTCGCGGCCGAAGACCCTCGCGTCCCCGGGGACTAGGGGACCCCCAGTCCCATTTCGCCGACAGTGGCCCCTGGCCCTGTTGCTCGGCCGGGATTAGCCCCGGGCAGGAACAGGGCCACGTCTTGAAGAAAAGAGGGGACGCGGGGTGCACCTGGTTCGCCATGGACTGGTGTAGCTTGATGACTTGTTGATTTAGACGGGATATGTGCCCGGGACCCGGGCTGAAAACATGGAATGAAGTGTTGAGGAAGGCTGGCGGCAGCGATGGCGATGGCGATGCAGCAGCTCGCCGCCCGTACCGTCGCCACCGAGTTCTTCGTGGCGACCCGCTGGCCGGAGACCGCGGCAGCAGAGAGGTGCGTCGTCCGATCGGAGGCCGCCACCGAATTCTGCCGCCGACGCGGCCTCCCGCGCCTGGTCCGAGATGGAGACGCGGGAGAAGGAAACACTCTCCTGAGAGGAAAGCGTCTGAGCCCAAGAGGCCGGGCTTGCGTCTCGGGGGTGCGAGTTCGCCGCGCGCGAGGAAGTCGCGGTGGTTCGCGAGGAGGCGCGGGAGGCCGTGGCCGAGACCACTGCCCCGGGGGCAGGGTTCCTCGACCGCGGCGAGCACCTTGTGGAGCCGATGCCTGACGAAGAGTCCTAGGAAGACGCCGGTCCCCTTCTAACGCCGCCCGGGGTCCGGTCCGAAGAAGGCCAGCGACCTCTCCCCGTGCGATGGCGTCTCCGGGCGCGAGCATCTGGTGGAGCCGATGGCCGACGAAGAGTTTGGGGAAGACGCCGGTTTCCTTCTGGCACCACCCGGGGTCCGGTCCGAAGAAGGCCAGCGACCTCTCCCCGTGCGACGGCGTCTCCGGGCGCAAGCATCTGGTGGAGCCGATGGCCGACGAAGAGTTCGGGGAAGACGCCGGTTTCCTTCTGGCACCATCCGTGGCGGCCTTCGGGGCCCGGGGGCCCTCCATGCCCCCGAGCGCTCCCCTTCCGACGCCGCCCGGGGTCCGGTATGAAGTACACCGGTGACCTCCCCCCGTGCGGCGACATCTCTGGGCCTCGCTCGTGCTTGCACTCCGGTTTGCCTGTCTTGTACAAAGAGAGATATTTGCATATGTATATGATCATGTTTATATTTTCGTACCTTGGTTTATTGTGTTGTTCGGAGGTTGCTGGTGTTCGGGGCCTCGTGTCCGGGAACGCCGAATACCGGGCATCATCCGACAGCGAGATCCAGCAGCTGCGAACAGCCGTTGGGCCTAAGGCTCCTGTCTGGGCCCTGGTGCAGCCGCCTGCCCTGGGAGCTCGGTCCCCAGGGGCAGCGAACGCGACGGTTGAACTCCCCGGGAGCTCGGTCCCCGGGGCCCGAGCAGTCGACGTGAGCTTTGCGGAGCGACGAAGTCCGTAGGTTCGGCCCCTTCCGTCTTCCGGATCCGGGGGCCCTCCGTGCCCCCCGGCGCTGTTGGCCCAGGGAGCACAGCGAGGCCGCGAGAACAGACTCTTGACTCGCTGGGAGCCCCTCGGGAACTCACTCTGCCGGGCACGGGGTCGCCAGGCAGCGAAGCACCCGGCGCCTTGGTGGGCCGGGAGGAGCTGGCCCAGGTCGGGCACCGCAGCCTGCCCCGGGAACCTAGGCTGGCCATGGAAACGAGGGAAGAATACAAATTGGGCGATATGTAAAGTCGGATAAGGTTACGTATCTGGAAGTTGCAAAGGGCGACATGGCCCTGCGAGCACCATCCCGTGGCCGGGAATGTCGCTCGCCCCCGGGAATGCCGAGCATTGGGCCAATCCGTCGTGAACCGCCGTAGCGCCCAGGTCCCCGAGAGCCTGGCACCAAGGGGGCTCGGGCGACGAGCGCGAGCCTTGCGGAATAGGTTGAGTCGTAGATTAGACCCCTCCGTCTTCCGGGTCCGGGGGCCCTCCGCGCCCCCGGGCGCCATTGGCCCAGGGAGCGCCGCGAGGCCGCGGGAACAGACTTGACCGGGCACGGGGTCGCCCAGGCAGCAGAGCCCCCGGAGCCTCGCCGGGGCCGGGGAGGAGCTGGCCAGGCCGGGCTCCGCAGCCCGCGTCGAGGTTCAGAAGGCCTGCCTAAACCTGCCGGGAATTGGTGTAATCTGCACACGATAAATTGTGAGAGTATTTGGCTCGTTCCTTCGTCTATTCCATGCTACGAATCGTGGGGTCGACCACCTCCCGAAGGCGTCCTCGCGGTCACGACCGTGCAGAGGAAAAGATCACGTAGAAGCATTTCACCCCCTACCTCCGGAAAGAACCGACCCCGAAGCTAGCCAGGCAGGACGCCGGAGCCGCTGGGACCCGGGGCGCTACCCGGAGGGCGCCATCAGGTCCCCGCGAACTCGACAACGCCCTGGACCTAGCACGTCGGGATACGGTTACTTGTCGGTAGGGAGCTGATGATAACGCGCGAACCCCAACCGCCGCACGGGCGCGGCCCGATTATGCCCCCAGGGGGTGAGATTGCCACGAACGCAACACACAAAAGAAGACGAAGGCATGAGACCGGGAAGGATATTAAAAATGTTGTTTATATGAAAGCATATACACAAGGGGGCCCCGGCCAGCACCGAGGTTTGGAGAAATCCGGCGCTAGCCCGGGCACACAGCCACTTACAGGATGTATTTATGGAAGAAATTTGTGAAGATGCTCCCAGGCTTACCGAGCCCGGTCAGGAAACACCGATCATCAGGAAGGGGCTTTCCCACAGGGGTGTTAACGCCAAAATTTGGCACGGTTCGCGTCGGACTCGGTTAAGGAAAGAAGTGATATCAGCCATTGAGAGCTAATCCAGAAGAAGCCGGATTCGGGAAGGAATCGTGGAAGACCACGCTATGGCAGTTAATTACCTTATCTATAAATTAAGGTAGTTGGATAATTTTAGGAAAACCTGATCTCGTATCCGATCAGGGCTTGTTAGTTTTCCTTTTATAGATTAGGAAGTTATGTGCGTGTCCTAAAGGACTCATGTAACTCGGGGTATAATACGTATGCCGGGGACCTTGTAAATATGCTCTCGATCAATTAAACTTCGGGCTGCATCGCCACCCTTTATCGACGGATTCTTGCTTCTCAAGCGGGGGCTGCATGGGTTAGGTCCGTAACTCCTGCGAGAGGTAAGATCGTCACCCTTCTTACCTAGGTGTATATGCCTGTCTACAGCTGCATCTCGGTTCGGTCCGACCCTCTTAGGCGATCAGGGTATAACACATCATCACGCGTGCGTAGATCTTATCAGTTTACTGGGGCGATTTATTCATTCAGTTTCGTGCTGGATCGGTTGGGTCGACCTATCTAAACTGCCAGCGATAAATCGTTCCTGCTAGGTTGATGGTTTTGCGCAAGCTTTATCGGAATGTATAGCGGTAAGTTATCTTATACATCACTGTTGTATTAGGTCTATGGCTTGTTGAGGTTCCTTTACTATTATCGATCTGGCTGCATCAGTTAGGTCCGAACTACGTAGATCGATAATTAATAGATTTATCCTTGTCGAGCTGATCGGTGTATATGCGACGTTCTTCGGAGCGCTTAGCCGATAGGTTATATCTTTTTATTAAAGCGACTGTAATTATCCTTAAACTGTTTTAGTCATCTATATTAATCATGCGGTTTTCTTAGCCGATGCACATGGTGTTTTCCTCGGCAGTCGGCTGGCTTACTGTTTGCTTATCTATTTATCATCGCTTCTAGCCGATGCACATGTTCATACTGACAGCTTAGTCATTTGTTTATAGCGCTATATGGTTTTTCTAGCCGATACAAACAACAGGTGCCATCGGCTATCGGACTACGAGGATTTATATCAGCCGCATATCGGACCGATTAGCCGATGTGCAGTTGCTGCTGACCGGCACGAGCACAAGCGAGGACACGGGAGCGAGAACCGAGGCACGAAGAGCCCGGGCGCGAGTACAGGTGAGGGCCCGGGCACGAGCATAGCGGCGATCGGCTGGAAGGAATCCGTATTCGGCTTACTGGTCCGATTGATCAGTAATCAAATTTCTTCATCTCCTTGTCAATTGCGGGGTCAATTGACTGGCACGCTGCGAAATCAAAGATTTAGGACCTGCACTGGAGCTAAGCAGATCTCCCAAGCCTTCGTATGTTCAATCGCATCAAACTAGATCATCAACATAGCTTCTTGGCACATTCCGCTGGTTTTGGTGCGAACATATTTTTGGCACGCCATGGTGGGACAACTCATTCATAATCATCACAATATATCCTATCGGACTGAATCAACACGTTTTTTTGACGGAGGGGACCCAGAACTTCAACGATGGCTGGAAGAGTCAGCACAGACAATATGATTCCAGTCACAATGGAAGACTTGACCGAAGAACAGAGCCTACAATGAAGTGGAGCAGAACATTGATGATTTTGGAAGCTTTGTTTAGATCTTCGGTATGACAGATCAAGGGCCGATTCAGAAGTCGCAATTTCCAAAGCCTGTTCTATTGATGATCGAGCCATACATCACCTGCAAAGATCAAGAAGCAACTTCAAGACATGGTTAATGAGGCAGTTCATCACGCATGATCGATTAAATTGGGATGTTGGTGAACACATTAGAACTTGATCAAGGAAGGCAGTGGAAGCCATTCAATACCCGGGGGGCAACACAGATGGGATTCCTCAAGGATTATCAAACTGCGTACATATGGGGGAACATCAACAGAGTTATCCAGAAGCTGTTCCTGAGTCCAATTATCAGAGGGAATGTCATATCAGAATCGAATGGCTACCAACTCCACCTCTGCGTTGTCCATTCGAAATCCCAAGGGAAGAAGATGGGACAGCAAGAATCACGGAGGGAGGTGGTGAGAGAAACAATTCGGTTTAAGACTAAAGGAGGAAATATTTATGTATAGGCCTCCATATCAGATTGGTTTTGATAGAGCTCCGTTGCCGCGCCGATACAGAGTGACCAGACTTTCTCAAATTCTCAGGGCAAGATGATGTATCTACAGTGGAACATGTCAGCCGTTCTTGGCTCAATGTGGAAGAGGCATCGGCTTGTAGAAGCTTTGAGAGTTAAGACTCTTTCCCATTATCAGTATCCGGATCGGCCTTTACATGGTTTTCTTCATTGCCACCTAACTCAGTTCGAGGTTGGGCCGATCTGGAAAGCAATTCCACACAATATTCTTTATGGGAGTCAGGAGATGAGTTTGATAGACTTAACATCGGTATAAGAAAGCCAGAGGAATCAGTCTCAGAATATATTCAGCGTTCGTGATGTAGAAGCCGATGTGTATAGTTTAAGTCTAAGATGACGCACAGCTAGCCGAGTTAGCATTCACAGGGTTGGTGACTCCCGATCAAGGAAAGATTTTCATCAGAAGATTTCAAGAGCTAGCACACCTAGTACAAAAGGTGATCGGCTCATGAAAGCCGATTTCAAGAGGCTAGGAAAGAATATTGAGGCAAAACAGAAGAATTTCGAAGTAGATGATAACAACTCGGAAATGGGGGGCATGTGTTAACGCCAAAATTTGGGCACGGTTCGCGTCGGACCTCGGTTAAGAAAGAAGTGATTATCAGCCATTGAGAGCTAATCCAGAAGAGCTGGATTCGGAAGGAATCGATGAAGACAACGCTATGGCAGTTAATTACCTTATCTATAAATTAGGTAGTTTTGATAATTTTTAGGAAAACTGACCTTTGATCTCGTATCGTCAGAGCTTGTTAGTTTCCTTTTATAGATAGGAAGTTTGTGTGCCAGTGTCCTATACCCCAGGACTCATGTAAACTCGGGGTATAAATGTATGCCGGGACCTTGTAAACTATCTCATCGATCAATTAACTTCGGCGCATCGCCAACCCTTTCGACGGTTCTTGCTTCTCGAGCGGGCTGCATGGTTAGGTCCGAACTCTGCGAAGGGTAAGACTCGTCACCATCTTACTCGGTGTCTGTGTTCTACGCTGCTCGTTGGTCCGACTCTTAGGCCGATCAGTCTACATTAGCTGCGTAGATTTACATTTAACTGGGGCTGGGCGTTTATCATCAGTTCGTGCTGACTCGGTTTGGGTACGACCTACTTGAACTTGCCAGCGATAAAATCGTCTCCTAGTTATGGTATTATTTGCGAATCGTCTTATTCGGATGTATAGCCGGTAGTTTCTTATTAATACCGTTGCATTAGTCTTATAGGATTGTTTGAGGTATTTACTATTAAAGTCTGTGCTAATCAGTAGT